>JASDQU010013911.1:0-28796 GCA_032191745.1 Picea mariana | reverse complement strand
AGTGGGGGGGGGGGTAGGTGGTAGCCGGTTTGGAGCAAGGGGGGTCCAAGTTAACAGAATGGTGACATGTTAGAATGGGGCCCATTGGGAAATACCACGAACTCGCTCCCCTCGCCATTAAAGGTAGAATGGTTGGGGGAGGGGGTCCAACATTACTTGTTGGCCATTGATTTGAGAACCATTTGCTTGGCC
This sequence comes from Picea mariana, assembly GCA_032191745.1. Classification (NCBI taxonomy): domain Eukaryota; kingdom Viridiplantae; phylum Streptophyta; class Pinopsida; order Pinales; family Pinaceae; genus Picea; species Picea mariana. Next base: position 28,604 of record JASDQU010013911.1, on the reverse strand, counting down.
GTATATCTTGACACACTCTTTAATCATGGAGCGTGAATCATATTGCATTGCAAAAACTTAGGATAGCATAGATTTGTGGGTTTTTTGCGCAATTTTTCTTTCATTCTTCCACCAAGGGGTTAGAAAACAACCTTCTAACATCAAAATAATGAATCTCATCAACCTCATGCTTGTTTTATTGAAGGAAAACTGATTAACCTATGTTCTAACCTATTTACCTAACACATTTAACCTGACTTAGATTGTCGGGCTAAAAATTACTCTATCCTGGGGCTATTTGATCAAGTTTAAACAACTTGATCAAATTTATTCACTAACTAACCTATCTACTTGGCTAAGATTAAACAATTTAGCCAAGCTTTATTCACTAATCCTATCAACATAAATTCAAAAATACTTGACCATGATTGAACTGTATGGATCAAGTCATTATTATTGCATGGGGCCTTATTCATTTTTCTTTTATGCCCTATTTTATTCTTTTTCTTTTCTTTATTTTATTTCTTTCTTTTGAAAATAATTTGCAAAATGAAACATTATTTACAACCAAATTACATCAAGAGTAAAAAATTTCCAGTCACCAGTTGATCCTATGAAACATAGGGTTATAATAGTGGCTCCACCTGGGGATGATGCTCTCCTTGTGAGGTGCCAAGAACCTGCTTCCTGATGTATGTGAATATTTTCTCCATTGCTTATTTCTGCTATTTGATTTGTTTTTATTTTGAGAATTTGGTGGCACTGGTCAGTGGCTTAGGGCCTTCTCTGTGGGCTTCAACCATTTGATCAACATCACCCATACACAACCTGAATGTAAAAAAAAAAATTGGTATGTACAATGGAAATGGATTTATGAGATCTTTATTGGGGTGGAAGATAATGCTTCAACATCCTGCCATTCACAGGTCCACCTGACAAGTCTGTTCCATCACTTTTTTTGAGCAAAAATGTGTTATTTCCTCTGAATGCCTGAATTATGTAAGGGCATTTCTATAAGATATCAAACTTTCCATGTTTACCCTTATCCTCATTTATGGAATCCCATTTCAACACCAGATCACCCAACTCAAAATCGTCATCTTTAGTTCTTTTGTCATAAATCCTTTTGATACCTTCTTGGATAACTTGGGTTTTGGTATACACTTCTTATCTGAATTGCATTAAGTGAATCATTTGATTTATTCTCTTTTGGACATCATTTGGCTCTGCTTGTGCTTCTTGCAATAGTTTTATAACAGGGACTCCCAAGGAAAGGGGAAAAAATTCTCCAGTACCATACACCAATTGGTATGGAGACATGCCACTTGATATTTTTGTGCTTATTCTGTCAGCTCAGAGTGCAAAAACTAACTTATTATGCCATGATTTCTTATTTTCTTATATTTTTTTCTTGAGGATGTTCACCAGAATTTTATTTGAAGACTCAGCTAGCCCATTTCCCTGAGGGTAATAAGTTGTGGGGTGTCCCAAAGTAATGTGGTACTCGATACAAAACTCTATAAGCTTTTTGGATTTGAAGGCCACTGCATTGTCAGTTATGATTTTTCTAGGACATCCAAAACAAGACAAAATATTATTTTCCAATAATTTAATGATGACAGAGTCAGTGGCTTGCATGCATGGTACAACTTTGATCCACTTTGTGAAATAGTCCGTGGCAGTGAGGATCCACTTGTGCTGGCCCAAATAAGGAGGGTGTATCTCTCCAATAAAATCTAGGCCCCATTGTTGGAATGGAGATTCAACTGAGATGGGTTTCAAGGGCAAAGGTAGGAGCTTCTTTTTACCTTCAAAAAATTGGCATTTATGGCATGAGGTAAATTTTTGATGTACATCAGCGAACAATGTGGGCTAGTAAAAACCGTCTCTGAGAATCTTGTTAGCCATAGTCTTCCAACTTAGATGCCCCAATTCTTTCAGTTTCAAAAACCTAGCTTTAGTTTTAGTTAGACCAGGGGGAGATTGTAAATTATGTAGGAAAAAAATGAGGTCTGCATACCATGGAGAGTTTAGGAATACCTCTTTCACGTTTGGAGTCACTTGCTCTCCCTGCTCATCTAGTGCAACCAAGAAATTAATATCTAAAGCATGGAAATTGGATTCATCCATCAACTTTGCTAGACCCTGATCTTTGATCAGTTTAGTAGGTTTAATCTCTATATCATATTCTAGAATAACAATAATCCACTTTCCTCTCCTACCATATGGATTATCCTAAGTCAGTATATCCTTTACCACTGCATTTGGAACATAAGAAATTGTGTGGGAATGGATAATATAGACTCTAAAATCCTTTATGGATTTTACTAGAGCAAAAGCTTGTTTCTCCATTATATTATAATTCAGCGCATCATCTCTCAAGGATTTGCTGAAAAAGGCTATGGGCTATTCATACCCTTTGTTGTTTTTCTGCAATAGTATTGTTGCGATGGTGTGTTTGGATGCAAAAGAGAAAAGGTAAAAGTCTTTGGTGTAGTCTGGGCTGATCAAAACTGGAGCTTGTGTGAGTGCATGCTTTATTTACTCAAATGATTGTTTGGATTCAGTGTTCCATCTTATTTTGGTGTCTTTTTTCAACATATTTGTGATATTCCTAAGAAGTTCGGCCAAGTTGGGTATGAACCTTCTTAGGAAGTTTATTTTCCCAATGAATGATTGTAAGTCTTTGATGTTCTAGGGTGTTCCACTTTCTGGATGGCTTCTATTCTGCCGGGGTCTATTTTAATTCTATCTTTAGAGATTATGTGTCCCAACAACTTGTCTTCTTCTAAACCGAAAAGGGTCTTTTTTGGATTCAATGAAATCCCAAACTTTCTGCACTTCTCAAACACTCGTTTGAGATGTTGTAAATGTTCCTCGTAAGATTTGGAATAGACAATCACGTCATCCAGATATATGAATATAAATCTTCCAAGCTCATCCACAAAAGCAATATCCATTGCTCTTTGGAAAGTGGCACCAACGTTCATCAAACCAAAGGGAATTTTCACATACATGAAAGTTCCCCAGGGTGTGGTGAATTTTGTTTTCTCCTGGTCATCTGGGTGGACAAGGACTTGGTTGTAACCTGAAAAACCATCTAGTAAGGAGATCCTACTGGCCCCAACTACCTTTTGTAAGATGTGGTCCATTTTAGGCAAAGGGTAATTGTCTTTGAGGGAAACCTTGTTTAGGTTTCTAAAATCAATGCAAAACTTGATTTCACCATTTTTCTTCATGGTAGGAACCAGATTAGAAACCCATTTGGAAAATCTTAAGGGGACTATAATTTTGGCATCCTACATTTTTTGATTTTCTTTTCTATCAGGGGAAGCAACTTGGGATTGATTCACCTAAGTTTCTGCCTGAAAGGTTTGTGTTCTTCTTTTATTGGGATCCGATGCTATATGATACTTGTGTCATAAGATTTTATGTCCTCATAACCCCAAGAAAACACAGCTACATATTCCTTAAACAATTCAATGTATTTGCGTTTTTGCTCAGGGGGTAGAGATTTGGAAAGTTTTATCATCTTGGGTTTTTCCTTTCCTATGTTACACTCTTCAACCTCTTTACCACTAGCTTCAATTTTTGTTTTTTTCGCTACATCATTAAAATCAAACAAGTCTTCTAGCGGAACTAAACTTCAGGTAACACATTATTTTTCAAATGTAAAAGACCAGAATCTACCTCATTTTTATTCAATTCATCCGAGTCTAGTTTATTTACACTAAAATTTTCAAAAACAAATTTATTTACATTATCATCATCATTCTCTAAATCTATATTTGTACATTCAAAATCATTCTTACATTCCCAAATACCTGCCAGTATCTGATGTTGTCTGGAATTTTTGGTCTACACTTCACCTCTATTGTATATTGGCGAGTGGGATGGAAAGGTATTTTTCATGTAGCTGCCGATGTAGCCAACCCGTCTGCTAGTATGTTTTGTCCCCTGGGCATTACCTGTAAGTCAATTTCTTTAAAACATTGAAGGGAATCTAAAGCGACATTCCTGTAATCTCTAAGTCTGGGATTTTTAGATGCATACTCACCTTAAATTTGCTTAATAATTAGTTCAGAGTCACCCTTTACCATAATCTGTTTGGCACCAACCTTCTTTAGTAGTTTCAGACCGAGCATCAAATCTTCGTACTCAACTATGTTGTTAGTGAATTGGAAATTTAGTTTGTAAGAGTGGCTCTCTGAATACCTCGATTTGTGATTACGCAACCAAACTCCAACTCCAGCTCCCTCTTTTCTCACAGCTCCATCAAAATCCATGCTCCAAAAATCTGCTACCAGTTCCTCACTTTCTACGGTTGCAGTATTTCTTACCTCACTGATTTCTTTATCTTCTTTCAGATCAGATGTATCATCTTCCAGTTGAGCAATTTGTTCTTCCAAGTCACCATCATTGTACAGAATGAAAGAATCCATATTAGAGTGTGCAAAGTATAGTGGGTAGTTATGTGGCTTTTCCTGACTGCTGACCATTTACTTCATTAGAGTCTCTCTGTACAGTCTTCTCTGTTGTCCAAATACTGGGATGGTGGAATAAGACATATCTAGCTGCAAGGTGCCTTTCAGGTTATCTCCCCAAGATATTGATAGCAACATACCATATTTCGAGGGAATGTCTGTAACCAGGATATCCATCACCATACTTTTCGCTGGGATTTGAGCCAGGGTGATGCATAAATATTTAATCATCCCTATACATTTGAACTTGCTAGACTCAAAAGAATGCAAATACTTGTAGGGTCTGGTGACCTCAAGTCCCAAATTTTGCATCATAGCTTTGGGCATCAGGTTGTGAGAGGCGCTTGAATCTAGCATAGCATTGTGTAAGATCAAGTTGTGGATATTCAGGCTGATGTAGAAAGGGGGAATGACACCGTTATCAGTTTGACCATCAACTTTAGGGCCAAACAAGAGCTCAGGTTGGTCATTAGTAATATTTACGATGTTCGAGTGATTTTCTGATCCGACCTTCAAGGCATTCGTACCTATCTCTGGTTCGATGCTTAATTCTTTAATCACCTGCGACCTATAAGCGTTCTTGCTCATCAACTCAGAAATGGGAATGGGAATCTTCAAATTAGCTAGTTCCCCTTCAAGGCTGAAAGTAGTGGAAGCTTTTCTTAGGCTCTGCACTTCTGGTTTATCCATCAGAGTCCTATGGGAAGAAGTACTTGGTTGACTAGTTGATGAAACCTCAGTCTGATTTGATCTTTGTAAAATTTCAGGGTTTCTTTTTGCAAGAGATTCGACATTATTCCTCTTAGGGACTTTCTTGGGAGAAGTTTCCGAGGTTTTATTGGTCTCAACCATTCTCTTCATTTCGGTAGCCTTCTTTGTTTTAGCAAACTTCTTTGGAGGATTGTCATTTTTACTCTTGCTTCTTAAGTTATACTGCCTGTGGACCTCCATTATAACATTTTTAAAGGCCCGTTGTTTTGTTTCTTCTGCTTCCTCATTTACCTCTCTTTGTGAAAGGAGAAAGAGCTCCTTCTCTTCCTAAGTAATAAAAATGGATTCATCATCGTGAAAACCCATGAGGTTTATATGAGTGTCGTCCAATTCTTCGATTATCTCCCCACCTTCATCAGCATAATTTTCCTGGAGGGGTGGTCTGATCTGTTGATCAGGCCCCTTCTGTTCTCTTTGTTCTCTAGGATCTCTCTACGTGATCTGGGTGGGATTTCTTCTAAAGTTCAGATTCCGAATCTGAGGAGCAGCTTGGTTTTCCTTGGGTGGATTTCTGTCAGCTATAGTAAGTCTCTCCATCATTCTCTCCATATCTTTGGCTAGGGAATATATTCTAGCATCTAAAGAAAAAGTGGAAGGCTCTTCTTTAATCGTGACCCTTCTTTCTGTTCTCTACCTGGCTCTTCTAGCTAAAATATTTGCTTCCACGCTTACGACACTTTTCTGCATGTCTTCTAGAGTAGCAGAATTTCTTTCCCTTAGCTGATATGACATATCAGCGTCAAATCCATCGGGGAATTTTATTAATGCCAAACCTTGAGGTGGTTTGATATCAGCTGGAATTGCATTGTATAGATTGTTGAAACGAGTGCAGTAATCCTGCACTGTCTCTCCTTGGTTCCATTTGATATTCTCATATTCTGACAAGATCTAGAGAGGATTTTTCTTTACCTCTCATCTGTCAAGAAAAATCTGTTGAAAAGCAGCAAGGTCTACTACTATAGCAGGACGTAAAGCTTTGAACCATTTTTTAACATCCTCGGTCAGACTCTATGCAAAAAGTCTCATTTGAACGTCAGCTTCATCTACTTCTTGCAAATAAAAATAATCATTCATTTTATCAACATGTTGCTGTGTGTTAAGGGATCCAATGCCATCAAACTGAGGAAGTTTGGTTTGATAGTCCTGAGGCATGGTGTGTAAGGGAGCGACCAACACCAAGGGAGCATATCTGGATGCGATGATAGGTGGAGGAGGCTGGACAAAAACTTGTGTGATTGGAGGGGAAGTGACATAATCCGTGGAGGATGAAGGGTTGAGAGGAACAGAGTGAGCTGGTTTAGGTTTACTAGAAGCTGTAGCAATAGTTAAGGTATAAAGTTCAACCGATTGTTGGAAATGAGCTTGGTACAACACTTGATCAAGATTTTCTACTAGATCTTCTAACTTGTCAAATTCTTAGAGGAAGCGTTGATCAAATTCTGTTCTAGGAGAAAGTATCTCAGGGGTTCTAGGTTGCAGGATGGTTTGATCTAGGATTGTTTCACTTATAAAGCTGTCATATTTTGTTCTAAAAAGGATTTGTTCAAAATAAATATCGAACTCTAGATATTGAAGGGCAACAAGCTTCTCTGGAAGAGAAGGGGACCTATGAAGAGGACTGTGACTCCCAGAACCTTCTGTAGTGTTTTTCTTTCTGAGCAACTTTTATGGATTGTCAAGTGTTATTGTAGGTTCTAGATTTTGGTGAGATCTGGTGTAAGTTCTTTTAGGAGCCAAAATTTTTATTTTTTAAGAAACTTAAACTAATACATACAAACTTTAACAACATCTGAACATTATCTCTTTGTAAGTTAGATTTTAATGATTTGTTCAGAAATAATTTTTTCTTGTCTAGGGAAAATAAATTGTAGGATAAAAAGTTTGTTCAGTTCCCCAGTATGGTTGCCACTATGTTAACGCTCTGTAAATTCCTAGAGGTTGTCGGGAGGTAGAAGAAATTTATCAGAGGTAACTTTATCCAACCACTTCGAAACTAGGATCTAGCCCTGCCAGTTTTAGAGAGGGATCTCTCTGTAAGATTTAACTATGTTTTAGGTTTCAGATATTAGGCTAGTTAAATAAATAAGACTGTGTTGTTTGTTTATAAAATGGCTGAAATATTATTTATGCATCAATTAGGCTATGGGGTTTGTTTTATAAAGTTTGAGACCAAAGAACATATTTTATTAGGTCTTTTCACAGGGCAGGGTAATGCAATTGTTGGATCCTTTAGAATTAAAATGATGGATAGCAGAAAATATGAGATAATCAATTACAATAAATAAGCATTTAATAATTTATTTATCATAACATTAGAAGACAAACATTTAGATATTTAAAATCCAGAAACAGAGTATACGAAGATAAATTCTCCAACTTTAACTCCTTTTAAATGATCAGATATAGAAAACAAAAGTGATTACGAAGGAAAAAAAACCATTCAACGAAGAGGAGTACACATCACCAACAGTTAACACACATGAATCCTGTGAAACGTACTTTTTATTACTGGTAGATCTCTTGAGAAAGATTACAGTGATTACATCTTGCTTGGGCATAAAGATGAACCCTCAGTACTTCAAAACTTGAAGTATTTATAAGAAAAATTACAAACGATCCTATCATTAATGATCAGGACGTGGTAGAATCCAAAGCTAACTAATCTAGATAACAAAATACAAAATTATAGCAACTGCTGATGATCTGTCAGATTCTCCATGCTGATTTTGGGGAAGTTTGTTGGCGAGTCATCAACTTGACTTTGACTATTCTGTGTGCTGACTTGGATTGTAAACCTCACCCCTTACTCAATTAGAGTGCATAGATCCTCCCATCTCTTTTGACTGGGAATGGTGACTTTTAGTAACCTTCTGTAGACTTCATTCATTTCTGTATATTTGGCAAAAGTTGGCTTGGTGATGAAAATATACTTGATTTCATGTTGGATACTGAGGTCCAACTGCAGAGTCTCTAAAAATGCCTTGCCTGTTATGCTACCTTGTATTCTTGAAAACTTTGAGCTATCCTTTTCCACCATAGAAATCTTTTCCTTGTAGTCTGACAAATTCATCAGTTTGTCATTTAAAACTAGTAAACTAGGAAGGCCTTTCTTTTGAAAAGCATCAATCTTGCTAAAGAATATCTAAACTCCGATATCCATGTTTTGGGATCTCTCCTCCAATTAAAACATTAATCCTCTCTTGGTAAGAACTTTCTTAACCTCGAGGATAGTCTCTGTCCTATCCTCAATTTTCAGAATTTCCAGCTCCTCCTTAGTCTTCAAATTCAGAAACCTGATGATTTCATTTGCTTCTATGGGCATTTCTCCCGACTCTTCCTTGTTCTTGTCAATGGCCTGCTTGCTCCTCAACACTAATTCATGCTGATCAAAAATGATCTTCACAAGTGGCCGAATTTTCACCATGGATTTTGAGATATCCATCCAAATGTTCTCTTTGGCTTCTGGTAGTGTTTTGCCCACAACTGTTTTCTTTTGTAGCTGCTGTATTTCCTGCTTAAGTTTTTCTGATGTGTGCCTCTTAGTATTGTAACTTTCCTGGAAAGAGGATTTAAGTTTCTAGAGATTTTCTGTTTCTCGATTCAATTTTTTGATTTCTGCTCCTTGTAAGGTCATCTCCTCCATTGATTTTGCTAGAGCTTCGAATGTCTCTAGAACTGTCACTGGGGAAGCTGATGGAAGTTCTGTTGTGGTAGATGTTGATGTTGTCACTGTGCTAACTCATGTGAGGGGGATTGCACTCAGTGGAATGACTTCCATGGGCTTTGTCTGTTCCTTTTCCTTTAACAACGTTTCCAACTTTGCTTCCATCTCCTTGATTTATGCATTCTGTTCCATGATTAACTTTGGAATTTCTTCCTTTTGGTCTTCTATCTCGGCCATGTCTTTGGCCTGTGAGGCTTTTGTAGCTGGCAATTTTAATTGTTTCCTTAAGGATGCTATGTCAACCTTCGTTTTCTTTAGTAATTCTTCAACTACTTTCACATTAGAGGGGTCATACCCAATTTTAAGTACCATCTCTTCTAAAGATTTGATCCTGTTGTCCTTTGCAAAAGATGACACTTTCTCTAGCTTTAGTTGAGTCTGAACATTGTTCACAGAAACCTGTAAATTTGCAGTAGTTGTGGAAGTGTTTTCCAATGTTGAGAAAATCATTTCTTCGGTTTGTCTGTGCAAGTCCATCTCGTCAACTGGATGTACCTTTGCGACATCAAACTCGAAAGTTGACCTTTTGTAATCATAAATTTCCTTTAGTTGAGGCACCTATGCTTGCAAGAAGGCCATATGCATTCTCCCCTTTTCAGTATCAAAGGCGAAGAGCAGTCTATGCTGCACATTTGATGTTTGTTTCCAAAATTGGGCATAGGTGCTGCTGGTTAACATCTCATTATTTTTCTTAATCAGATTATATTTTTCAAAAATACTTAGTCCCGTGGATCCTTGTGATGGCTGAGTGGTTAAGGTGGTGTCAGTCTTCTTCTTTGATGAAGAGGTAGACATCATTTAATGACTGCTTGAGAACAATGGTGAATGTTCTCCCTCTACTACTATAGTAGACTGGGTCTCTTCTCTCCTAGATCTGTCAGGGGTATGGCTAATCTTGGGATTTTTTCTCTAAACCCATAAATCCCCTGCTGAGACTTCAGTGACTGATGGGGAGACTTCCTTTCTGGGCCTCTTTTCTGCTGGTACCTGTGGAATAATGGTTTGTGAAACACTAGCTGAGGGAGGTTGTTGTTCTGAGTCTTCCAAAGTGTTCATTTCCCACTTTGTCTGATTCATGAACTTCTCAATTTTGGGTTTGGGAACATGAACATATGGAGATTTTTTTTTTAGTTTGGTTTTTGCAATAATTTCACAAGGATCATAGTGCCACAAGAAACTAATGCTGAACTTCATCTCCTTCAAAAGTTGATTGGCCATTGCCCCTGCAGCTTGGTTGTTACAGATGAAAGGTCCTATCTATCCCTTGATCCTCAATTGTTGTTTCTTATTGAAGGCTACAAAATGAATATCATATGAGTTAATCATTTGTCTAATATATTCCAGGGAGAATATATGCATGGGAAAATATCTAGGCAATTTGTAGGGAGCCAACTCGCATCCATAAATTCTAATCTCTGTGTGGTTATGGTATAGGTACAAGTCTCCGGTCTTGGCGAGGTCCAAGAGGTGTAAAATTCGTTGGATTTCTTCATTTATCCTTGGTTCTCATCGGTCGCTGAGCATACTTACCACTGGATGATAGAACTGATCTATGAACTAATTGAAGGTGAAATCTGGTGAGTTCCTTCTCAACAGTGACGTCTAGGATGTGATCGACTGTGGTTTGCCATTCTGATCTAGCTTTTGCATGGGAAAAATGAATTTGTCTATCTGAAAATATATGAACAAGTATGCTAGTATTGAAGAATACTAGAAGACATCTTCTGTGGGAAATTTGAATAGTTGCTCGTGAATATTCTTGGCCAGAAAATTGCTGTAGTCGAACTGCACTGTGGAGCTTTCCTCGGTAGAGAAGATAGATAGATAACCCAAGATTGGCTCATCTACCCACTCGTCTGATTAATATCCAAGTAGGCTACAAAGGGAGGAAACAATTTGATTTCCTTTTACAGAGAAAATCAATGATTGATATAGGGGATTTGCTTTGGGTAATGGGGCACTCTCAGGGAGGAAAATTTCAAAAATCTGTGCTCTCTGGGGAAAAGACAACTTTTGATACATTTCGGTTAGGATATCAATGGTGAAAGGAGAGAAATATTCAGATCTGGTTATTTGCAACATCTGGTCAATGGATTCAAGTGTGATAGTGAAGAGGGTCTCTCTGGAGGATGAAACAATATCTCTCTGATCAGGAAGATAGTGCGCCTGACACTTGAGGGCGATCTCGGGGAAATGATGAATTTGGGGAAACAAATATAGTGGGAGATTGGAATCCCAGAGTCCAATATCGTCACAAGTACAACCAACAAAATCAAATTCACATTTGGGCTTGGAAATGAGGTAATCTTTATCGGCCAGAGGGACCCGATCGATGTCAACTGGAGGTGGGAGGAATGGATTTTCATCAATTTTTGATTGTTTGGACTTTGGTGCCATCACTTCGACTGATGCCTGTGAAATTTGAAAAGGGGGGTGACGCTGACTGTAGATTTCAGGAATTAATGGAGTTTGTGGATCGAAATAATGTAGGGAATAGTGATTTTAGAGGTGTTTGTATCGTGAAAAATGGAAGAATGGCGAAAAATAACAAGATTATCAGGGCAAATGGGTATTCGTTGGAGGCGTGGGGAACAGATCAACAGACTAATGGATTTGTTAGTCTATACTAATTAGCCAACGGATAACTCAGGTATGAGGTGGACATTAAAGGATGGGTGATGGGTGAGCGAGGGTGATGTGGAAAATAGTGATTGGATGATAGGTGGATGAGATCTGACATGTCACGTGTGAGTGGGGGGGAATATGTTGGCGATATAATGAGACATGACTTGTGGGAGGTGGTAGTGGAGTGTGACATCAGGGGACGATGGTGGTAGTGGAGTGTGATGTCATGAGACGACCATGGTATGAGAAGATGGTATGGTGGTTTACTNGGGGGGGGGGGTATAGGTGGTAACCGGTTTGGAGAAAGGGGGGTCTGAGTTAAGAGAATGGTGACACATTAGGATGGGGCTTGCCGGGAAATACCACCAACTCGGACCCTTCCTGCCATTAAAGGTAGAATGGTCTTGGGGGGGGGGGGATCCGATATAACTTGTCGACCATCAATCTGAGCACCATTTTCTCGGCCATAGATCTCGGCGCACTCTTTAATCATGGAGCTCGAATCATATTGCACTGCAAAAAATTAGGATAGCGTGGATTTGTGGGTTTTTTGTGTTATGTTTCTTTCATTCTACCACCAAGGGGTTAGAACACAACCTTCTAACATCAAAATAATGAATCTCATCAACATCATGCTTGTTTTATTGAAGGAAAACTGGCTAACCTATGTTCTAACCTATTTACCTAACACATTTAACCCGGATTAGATTGTCAGGCTAAAAATTACTCTATCCTGGGGCTATTTGATCAAGTTTAAACAGTTTGATCAAATTTATTCACTAACTAACCTATCTACTTGGCTAATATTAAACAATTTATCCATGATTTATTCACTAATCCTATCAGCATAAATGCAAAAAGACTTGACCATGATTGAACTGTATGGATCAAGTCATTATTATTGCACGGGACCTTATCCATTTTTCTTTTATGCCCTCTTTTATTCTTTTTCTTTTCTTTCTTTATTTTTTCTTTTCTTTTGAAAATAATTTGCAAAATGAAACATTATTTACAACCAAATTACATCAAGAGTAAAAAATTTCCAGTCAACAGTTGATCATATGAAACATAGGGTTATAAGAAGAGGAATATTTCCTTTATATTTCCTTGTCCCTTTCTTGAGTTTCTTTATGAATTTGGCCATTTCCTCATCAGATATATATGATAACTCATCATTGGTCTTTTACTCTTGCCTCATCTTTGTTTTAGATGATGTAAAGGCTGTTTCTCTTTTTGATGATTTATCATTCCTTGTTCTCATTTCATATGCAATAAAAATTCCATGAAGCTGATCAACTGTGAGTGTGTCAAGATTAGACCTATCTTCAATTGTAGAAATATTGGCATCATATGTCATAGGTAACAACCTTAGCATATTTTGCAAAATGGGTTTATCTGTAAGTTCTTCTCCTACTGCTCTGATTGAATTAACCACTTCATCTACCCTATGAAGGTATTCAACAATGTTCTCTTCTTCTTTCATTTTCATATTTTCAAATTGAGTTCTATAGGTCTGTAGTTTCACTTCCTTGACTTTGATATCTCCTTCATATGCAACCTCCGATTTGTCCTAGATTTCTTTGGCTGACTTACAATGCATAACCTTCACACATATAGAATTTGTCAACCCTCCTAGAATTGCATTAACTACTCTTGAGTTGTCATTGCATATTTTCTTTCCTGCAACATATTTGGGTGGAGTAGTTGGTGCAGTGTAACCATCTACAACATATTTCCATATATCAAAACCAAGATCCAACAAGAATATTTTCATTCTTATTTTCCATAGAGTATAGCCACCTCCATTGAACAATGGTGCTTTGTTGTTATACATTCCCTCTTGCTTATCCATCTTCAAGATATACCTTCCAGTTGTTTAGACTGTGCTGAAGGCACCCACTCCGATACCAAATGTTGGAATATTGAGAGGGGGGGGGGGGNAGTACCATTTTTCAACGATTAGAAGTTACTTTAATATTTTTTTAATTACCAAAATAGATCAACAATAGACTTGTTTGAAAAATCAATTATATAAATATGATTAATAGGAATTACAAGGATTTTATGAAGAATAGTGAAAGACACCAATCCTTTTTAGAGCACCAACTCTAGGAGACAAAAATTCCCTTCTTTAGGGAACCAACCCTAGGAAGCACCAACTCTAGGAAGCACCAACTCCCTTGTTTTTTAGGAACCAACCCTAGGAAGCACCAACTCTCTTAGATTTAGGGCACCAACCCCAGGAAGCACCAAATCCCTTAAATAAAGGATATGAATCCTTCTATTCTCCTCCCTTCCACCCTCACTTCATACGAATCACCAGTTCTTCTTCTTGGACTCTGCTGATGTTTTGATCTTTTGATATGTACTACATAGACACTTTCTTCTCACCATTATTTATTGTTTATATACTTTTCCAACTGGTGTGAGCTATGAACCATTGTGTCCCTTTGTTTGGACCATCACACCTCTTCATTTTAAATTAACAATAATCTCTATTATTATTCAAACATTATTGTGAAGGCTTTTAATTTAGTGAATGTGCTTTTCAAAAATCGATCACAGGTATGGATCGATTTCTTTTAACTCGATTCCATGTCTCTACAAATATTGCAAAAATTGAATCTTGCAGAGGCGCTTCCTTCAAACCCTTTACATGTGACCTTATGCGAAAAAACACAGGCCTATTAATTAAGTGATGTACTCAACGCCTCATGGATTATGTGTTCGTAACCCATGACCTATGGTTGGAACCTAGTCCTCCGGTACTTCGGCCTTCAGGCGTTTTCTCTCTTGTTGGCATAGGGGTAGACTCAAGGTTCACTCCAAGAGCGCACCAACAAGCCCTAGCTACTGGCCCTTTTGGCAACACCTGTGAAGAAGCTAAGAGGGGGGTTGCAGGACAAAGATGTCTACAACCAGGGGAATATAAAGTGGATCTAATACAACAATAATGCAACATTCATATATCTCTTATCAGCTAGATCTACTCTACGCAGCTATAAATCTGATCTAACACAATAATGCAAATAATAGTATAACAATGACAGAGATCTAGGCATCAATCAAACATATGACACAAAATATACGTGGTTTACCCTCTCTCTAGGGCTATGTCCATAGAACTATGCTTATGATATATTAAGATAAAGCTTACAGTTTTGATCTACGCTTTTAGTCAGCAGATGTTCTCTCTTCTTCTCTCTGTCTCCCACCTTCCTACGCACCCAGCTGTAGGACTTGATCTTCACACCTAGTTGAAGATCTTACAATACCAGAAGGCTCTCACTCTCAACACTCCTCTCTCTCACAGTACAATAATCTGTCAACCAACAACAATCAATATCAATACCCAACACTAGTACCGACGCAACCTAGGTCCTCTCGACCTCTATTTATACATTACAGTTCCCCATCGATGACCTTAGGTTGAAACCTAGGTGTCAAAACCCTAATTACCCAAAACTCTAGGTGTCTAAAACCCTAGGTCAACTTGACTCGCCTTTTCAGAGCTTCGCCAACCTGTCTTTCCTCCCTTCTCGCGCGGTGCTCCAAAGTATCCAATGGTGGCTTTATCTGCTTGCTGAGTTGTCCTTGATCCATCTTCCTTGTTGATCTATCATCCTCGATCTCCTCAACCAACGACTTGCTTTTCCATACTTCGCTTCAACTTTTCTACTCTTTTTCTTACTTTGACCGAGTGACAGTCACTGTGTCTCTTGCGAAGTTCATGTTTTACCTTTTCTTCCTTGATATTTGCTTCCTTCCATAACCAAGGGCCAACAGGCCCCCAATACTCACCTGTGACTTGTCCCGAGGCACTTTAGATCTGATCCTTCTGTTTCAGTTCGACTTTGGACTGCGCAGTGAAACCCTTTGCTTTCTTCTTTATGCCTTCTTCCCATCCTTGTGTAGACTGTCTTTTCTGTGTCTGGTACCTAGTTTCAACTACACCTGGTACCTAGACCCTTTTCTCCTTTCTTTTACTGAGAGCTGCGAGGCAACTGGTTGTCACCATACAACTTTAGTCGACTCCCATTCACTAATCCTTCTTTCCATTCTCCCTTCAATGTCTTTAGCTGCACAACTCCTCCTTCTGTAACATAGGTAATCTCATATGGTCCAAGCCAATGCGTTCTGAACTTCCCTGGATGTCTTATAAATTTACTGTCATACATCAATACTAAATCACCTTGCTTAAATGCCTTCTTCTTGATGTGCCTGTCATGATAGGCCTTCTCTCTTTCCTTTTGTACCTGTTAATGGAATCCTGCAATAAATCTATCTTCTTCTAGTTCAAACAGCTGGGCAAGCCTCTCATGAACAATGCTAGGATCATCCATGTCTCTAAATGCAACAATTCTTAAACTTGGTACCAAGTACTCCATCAGGACAACAACTTCGAGGCCATAAACCAACTTGAAAGGGGTCTACATTGTTAATTTCTTGCAAGTGGTTCTATAAGCCCAGAGTACTGCTGGTACTCTTAAATCCTAGTCATCCCTATTCATGCTGCAAATCTTTGTTAATGCTGTTTCCAAGATCTTGTTCAATGCTTCAACCATTCCATTTTCTTGTGGATGGTAAGGTGTACTCTTCTGATGGTGAACTGCAAATTCTTTAGTCAGGGCTTCAATTGTCTTTTTGATGAAATGAGTGCCTTGATTTCTCATAAGGGTCTTAGGGCATCCAAACCTGGTTATTATGTTATCAAATATAAAACGCGTAGCTATAGTTGCACTACAGTCCTTGACTACTCTTGCTTCGGCCCATCTAGTTAGGTATTCTGTCGCAGGGATAATGTACCTTGCTCCTGTGTGCTTTCCTGGTGGGTTTATAGGTCCCATGAAGTCAATGGCCCACTATTCAAATTCTTGTAGGGTCATCTACAGTGCTAGTGGGATTTCATCTCTTCAGGATGGTTTTCCAATTCTCTGACATACATCACAGGCTCTGGTATACTCTTTAGCATCTTTGTGTAAAGTAGGCCACCAAAGGCCAGCTCATAGAACCTTCTGCACAGTTGCTTTCCCTGTGTAATGTCCTCCTGTGATGCCTTCATGAGCTTCTGCGAGGATCAGTGGGCGCTCTGCCTCCATCACACATCTTCTTAGTATCTCATCAGGTCCCATCTTATATAGCTAACCAACTATCAATGAAAATTCTACAACGCACACCACTAGCTGTTTCTTTTGGGAAATTGTATACTCAGTTGGATCCATTCCTGTTGACAGGAATTGGACTATGTCTGTGAAGTGCTCATCCATCTTCCTAATGGAGAGCAGCTGTGCATCCGGTAGTGTATCCTCCAGACTGGTGGGTTCTTCACCATGTTCCAACCTCGATAGGTGGTCAGGTCCCTTGTTCATTCTTCTTGGCTTAACTATGATCTCAAAATCATATTCTTGAAACAGGAGAAGCCATCTTCATATTCACCCCCGCAACACTGGCTTGTTGACTAGGTACTTCAGCGTAGAGTAATCAGTAAAAATTTTAAAGTGTCTTCCTAGCAAGTAATGACAGAATTTTTGCAGTGTGTACACCATGTCTAATCCTTCTTTCTCTATAGTAGTGTAATTGATTTTAGCTGTAGATAGATTTTTGCTGGAAAATGCTAATGGATGGTCGATATCCCCTTCTCCAGGTTGTGCCAATACTGCTCCTAATGCAATAGTAGACGCATCAACATGGACATGAAATTCTCTGCTCTAGTCTGGAAAGACTAGAATGGGCATAGTCACCATCTTTTGTTTTAGTGTGTCAAAGCTCTGCTGGCATTCGTCTATCCAACCAAACTGATAGTCTTTATTTAATAACTTCTCCATTGGCACAGTAATCTGAGCATATCCTTTGATAAATTTCCTGTAATAGCCAGTATGTCCTAGTGCAATGCACAGTTGTTTGACTGAAGTAGGAGGCGGTAAGTCGACTATAATTGCAATTTTTGATGGATCAACCAACAATCCTTTCTTTCATACAATATGTCCTAATAATACTCCAAAAGGTGAGAAGAAGATGCACTTCTTCAAATTTAAAGCAATTTGACACTGCCTACATTTGTCCAACATTAGTCTTAGACATTCAATATGATTTTTCAGCAAACTAAAAACAATCCAGTCATCAAAATAGGCTTCTAAGAACTTATGAAAAAATTCTTTGAATGCTTCGACCACCACCCTGGAGAAGATGGCTGGGGTATTCTTCATTCCAAATGGAATCACTGTGTATTGGTAGGATCCCCATTCTGTGGAAAATGTGGTCTTGTGGTGGTCCTCCTTGGCAATCCAGACCTGATGGTCCTGAAAACCCATCTGTAAAAGAATATACCTCCTAGCCTCCCACATTATCCAACACTTTGTCTGTGAATGGCATAGGGAAAGGATCATGCAAACAAGCATCATTCAACTTCCTAAGATCTATGTAGATCCTGATCTTGCATATCTTCTTGTCTTGCACCACCATAGGGATGATGCACTCTGACTCTTCGACAGGTTCAATAATCCCTTCTTCTAGCATTCTGTCGAGCTCAATCTTCACTTTTTCCTTATATTTCAAGTTCAATCTGTAGGGTCTTTTCTTGATTGGCTTCGCATCTAGTTTCAAAGGTATTCTCATTTCTCCCATAGGTCCTTTGATACCTTTCATATCAATGAAATTGGTCGGAAACAAGTCCTGATACTCRTGCAGTAATTATGTAATTTTGTCAATGGTAGCAACATCCCAGTAATCTCAGACATTGGCAAGACAAGTGTACAAAAATTCGATGAGTTTACTTACCTCTTTTCCTTCTTTCRGTGAATATGATTGATAAAATTCCTGAGGCGTTCCATACTCTTTTATTTCTGGTCCTTCGTTCCCCTTGAACTCCTGTCTTGCTTCCTCGAATATTTGTCTTTCTTTCCTTGCATCAAAAGACTGATTCTTCTCCACATCTTTCCTGATACCTGACTCTTCTGCGATCTTTCTTTGGATTGTTCTATCTTCTCCTATAGTAGCACCTCCTCGAGTAATAAAAATGAATCTAAGGTCTGTTCCATGCAGTTTGGCATATATTAGTTGCACTTGTAGGTTCTATTGGGGTCCTCGTCTTTTCTGAATCTTAGCCAACAACACAGGGAATTCTTCTATGACATGCTTGAAAGAGTTACAATAACTGCAGGTTGTGCAAGGATTCTAACAATCCCTTGCCAAGTTTCCCAGCCATGCACAGTTATAACATATTATTTTTCCTCAGCCTCATCCCATACCTCCTCCACGTCCTCTGTATCCACTGCAAGGATTGAATTTTCCTCTCCCTGGAGAGTTGTACTGCAGAGTGTTTCCTTCTTGCTGTACTTCACCTTGAATCTTGTATATGTCCCTCGGCCTCTCATGCATGAGATCGTAATCTCTACAATCTCAATCATCATGCCCCACTGATTTACAGAATGTGAAATACAAGTTTGTGGGTTTCTGAACATACTTATGCATGTAATAGCACTCACCTGGGCGATGCCTATTTCTGCATACATCGCACCAGGGCATGTTAACTTGCTTCAAGGGGCTCGACACTCCTGAGGACAAATACTCATGAAATAAGGGACAATGTTCCTTTTCATGACCTTCAGATGTGCATCTTACACACCAGCTATCTTCTCTTTTGTCCTTCCCCTTGTCCTTCTTCATATCCTCGACTTGCAGAGACAAACTAGTCAGCTGGCTCAAGATCTGGCTCATGCCTGAGCTAGATCCTCCCATAGGTGTTGATTCAAGCTTCATGGTGATCTCTAAATATTCTGCCTGCGATGCAAGCTTTTGCTACATTAGAGGGACTCTGATGTGTGGTAACAACGCCATGATGAACCATTCCTTGTTCTGTTCATCGGGGATCTGAAAAGTTAATCAGCCTGTTAGGGTCTTGAATCTCTGGTCGAACTCCCAAACAGGTTCTGCTACCTTTTGTTTGATCTCTTTTATCTCTGTAATACATTGTGACTTTGAATTAGGTTTCTTAAACTATGCAACGAGTACATTCTTGATCTTGTTTAGTGGCTTAGGCTATGCCATTCCTTGGACAAGTTTCATGTACCAGCTCAGCGCGTTGTCCCTTAGCGTAGTGCTGAACTGGGGTCTCTTGATGGCTTCGTCGGTAATACTTTTAATATTCCACACTGCCTCACACAGGAAACAATGTTTATCAGGATCTTCAGATCCATCTCCCTTGAAGATAGGGAGTCTCATCTCATCTCCTATAGAGTTCCCTAGGATTCCTGTCTGAGTATAGGATGAGTTGCTAGTAACAACACTCTGAATACTCTAGTGGTTTTGGCTATTTTGGCTGCTTGGTGCTATTGAAACAACAGGAGGGTTAATATTACTTACTTTAGTAATCTGTGCAGTTCCTGAGGTTTCTAGCTTGCTTTGGCGAATTTCTTCAGCTTCCCCTTCTTCTGTTCTGGTGGGTTCTAAATGTTCTTCGTCGGTTATATCTGTCTCTTCTCCACTATAGAAACCCTCTTCTCTGTAGTTTTTCTTAAACAGGTTCTCAAGGTGAACCCCTCTGAATACCCTTCCACTACACGTATGTCCAGCTTCTGTGTCGCTGTCACTGTCTGAATTTCTGAACATTAGAATTTTCAGGTCCGACCAATCTACTGTATCTTCAAGACGTTCTTTTCATGGAACAACATCTTGATTCTCAGCTTCAGAAAGTGAAATTTTTTTCCTACGGGTCCTTTGAAAAAGTATCTCTCGGCTTGGCTATATGATTCTACCCTATCAATTTTTTTTTTGGTGATATACCTCCCAATGGTACTATCGAACCAGTGATCTACATCCCTTGATACAACACTTTTGACTCTCTTGACCTTCTTAATCAACTCTGATGTCCAGACCACAAGAGGTATAGATCTAATCTTGAACTGGGTATCGCCTAACCTAGCCAACCACTCAAACAACTCCTGGTGGATTCCTCCAAAGAAGATCTCATGAATGTCAGTGAAGATGTATCTTTGTAGCTAATATTCAGTACTCAGTTTAGGGTTCTTATTCTGGGCTTCAATGAAGTCCCTCTCCTGATCCTCTATCCACTTTTGAATCTCTTTCTTCGATGGGAACCACCTTGACATTCCCTTAAAAATATTCCGGTCCCAGCAACGGAACCATTTGTTGGCACAGGGGCAGACCCAAGGTTCACTCCAAGAGTGCACCAACAAGCCCTAGCTACTGGCCCTTTCGGCAACACCTGTGAAGTAACTAAGAGGGGGGTTGCAAGACAAAGATGTCTACAACCAGGGGAATATCAAGTGGATCTAATACAAAAATAATGAAACATTCATATATCTCTTATCAACTAGATCTAATCTGCGTAGCTATAAATCTGATCTAACACAATAATGAAAATAACAGTATAACAATGACAGAGATCCAAACATCAATCACACATACGACACACAATATACATGGTTCACCCTCTCTCTAGGGAAATGTCCACATAATTGTGCTTATGATATATTAAGATAAAGATTACAGTTCTAATCTGCGCTCTTAGTCAGCAGATCTTCTCTCTTCTTCTCTCTGTATCCCACCTTTCTGTGCACCCAGCTGTAGGACTTGATCTTCGCACCCAGCTAAAGATCTTACAATACCAGAAGGCTCTCACTCTCAACACTCCTCTCTCTCACAGTACAATAATCTCTCAACCAACAACAATCAATATCAATACCCAACACTAGTACCGATGCAACCTAGGTCCTCTCGACCTCTATTTATACATTATAGTCCCTCATTGATGGCCTTAGGTCGAAACCTAGGTGTCAAAACCTTAGGTGTCTAAAACCCTAGGTCAACTTGAACTGCCTTTTTAGGGCTTCGCCAGCCTATCTTTCCTCCCTTATCACGCAGTGCCCCAAAGCATCCAATGGTGGATTTCTCTGCTTGCTGAGTTGTCCTCGATTCATCTTCCTTGTTGATCTATCATCCTCAATCTCCTCATGCAACGTCTTGCTTTTCCTTACTTCGCTACAACTTTTCTGCTCTTTTTCTTACTTCGACCCAATGATAGTCACTGTGTCTCCCGCGCAATTCGCGTTTGACCTTTTATTCGTCAATCTTTGCTTCCTTCCATAACCAAGGGCCAACATCTCTCATTCAATATTTTATATTAGTTACTGTTATAGCGAGGTTTTCCTCACCATTGCTATCTTACTCTCCCTGAAGATAATGCTGCACCTTTCAGTCATGTCATCAACATTCCAAATCCTCCCCCTTCTGAATGAGAGATATTTATTCTTTCCCCGAATGCTCTCCCTTCGATTAGGACGACTTGATGGGACATCCCATCCCCCTACCTATATCTTTTCCATTAAGAGACATTATTCGAACCATCATGGAGACTGTATCCTTTGTTAGCACCTTGTCCTCCTTGACTTGGAAAGCCTTGGGTTTTCCAAAGATTTTGTCAGCTATCTGTGAGATACTAACTTTCTGCAGAAGACCGAGACGGGAGCCTTGGCCTCCCCCTTTACACATTGATTAAGACAGAAAAATGAGTCTTAATTAAGCTCTTTTCCGAATCGTCTAAAAAATTGAAAAGATTTCCGAGTGATTTGTCCCTTTCACACTCGTTAAAATTGGATTTGAAAGGTCATGAGTCTTAGTTAAGTTCTTTTTCTGACTCATTATAAAAAATAGAAAAGATTGCCGAGTGAACTTGTCTTTTTCACACTCGTAAATTGGATTTAAAAAGACGTCTATTTGGCACAAGTTTACCCCTTTTTCACACCAAATAGACTAAAAGACATAAAAAAGGACATTTTTTGGCGTTAATTTGTGATTGCATCTCATTCCCTTGCTTGCAGTATTGAGCCTTTAGCCGGTTCTCGCTTTGCGTTATAAACCATTGCCTAAGCAGTTTTTTCATCCTCAACCAAGCAGAGCCTTGTTTATATCCTTCATAATTTGACACCCTATTCCCTGGAGGGAACATCACCCCGAGTGTCCATCTCCGACATGCACTCCCTTGCATTGAGCATAGGTACGTTCCACTGCTGGATCTAGTTTTGATTACTTGTGACACATTCCGTCCTCTGTATCATAGAATTCATTTGTTATGAAAAAACAAAAAAAATATGGGTGGGAAGGGAGTACTATATTGTAATTGGTGGCAGTCATGTCACCTTTGAACATATCAAAAAGTTATTGAGTCCTTGCATCATCATAATTTTGGGTTTAACATGGCCCTAGGAAGTTGAGCTAGTTACAGAGTTTTCTCTACCGACTGGTTACTCTTCCAGTCCCTATAGAGAACATTATTGATGCCTCCTGCATCTAATAGTCACATCATTGAGTCCATGCTGCCAGATTCCACCATGTCTCATGCTCTTGTTCAAAGGAAGTCTATCAACCTATGTCATCCACTCCTCATAAATCTTGACTTTGCATGTCAGCCATACCCTCAGTTTCTCTTAGAATCACATGATACTATGGTCTTATTATGCACCCTGGCCCTACTTTCATCATTGGTAGGTTACCTTGAACCCAAAAATCAACACTTCATCATTGGTCATTGAATGGGTGGTTTCCCTTGTGTTCAATGACAAGACATCTATTCACACTTTGGGATTCATGCAGTGTCTTGGTTTCCATTAGCCTTATTGGTGGTTTCCTCACCTTTGTCAACAATTTTCATCATTGGTTGCTATTCAGAGGGTCTTTTTTTTGCACTGCTTGCACTTGCTACATATGAAAGATGCACAGGGCGTTGGTTCGTGAACATGTTCTTCATTCGATCTCCACCAAATCATGAAGCTCTTGCTTTGTTCCTCGTGCTGACTGATGAGAGATGCCTTGATGCTCTCCTTTCAATGGGTCTCTGTCCATCGAATTCAGCTCATTTATTTTGGATATGAGACCTAGAGTTTCGTGAGTGCCTTGAGGCTTGTAGTCATTAGTGGTAATCTCTCTCGCCATTGACAGATGGGAATACATCAAATTCTCCTAACCAATGGATTTCTCAAGTGTTCAACACCAACTCCTTTATTCGCACTTGTAAAAATGTACTCGCTGCCTTGATACCTACTTTCATTATTGGTAGGCTGTCTCGCGTTTGTTAATGGTATACCTCAATGACTAGTAATCAAATGATGTCTCATCATGTTCTAACTCAACTCCTTTTTTCACATGATGTAGACTTTCACCTTGGCGGATTGCATAGAAGACTTGAAGACATCGCTATGTGGCCACAGCTTTCCTGAGCTGTTGCTTCTCTTTCATTGGACCAACACCTGTTCAACTTTAGTGATCATGGGATATCATATTGTACGTCATGGTATACATATATCTTCATATTGATTTTGAGACTAGTTTCACTGGGCCTTGTTCCTGACTATGACAAATTTTGGCATATAACCGCATTCGTATTTTCCTATTCATGGCCATGAACACTTGTTTGGTATATTTTCCACATGGATCTGCATTGTATTCTTGGAAGCCATGTATGCAAAGTCAGTACATAATGTAATAAGCAATTGAGCTCATCCACTTGGTTCTCTACCACTCCACTCTTGGGTTATTTATAATGTATTCAGATATCACAGATACTTCTCTGACCTCACACATTAGGGGGCATCTATTATAGCAAGATTTGCCTCACCATTGCTATCTTGCAAATACATGATTATTATCCGTGGGCATGTTTGTAATGTTTATTAATGGATTATGCTATCTGATGTGCTAACCCCTTTATATCATCACTATATACTTTCTTTGCTCGTTTTTTAAGAACTTATTGCAGGCATAAAGATTTGGGTCGAAGTGCTCAATAGTGGAACATCATCAAACGTTGGATCGAGGTAGGCATATTTATTGTCTTGCACATTAGTTTATATAGTATATTTTGGAATTGAGTTGATTTCTGCAGTCATATCTGTCTTTTTTGGTTTACCCTTGGCCATAGAGAGTTTTTCCCTCGTAACAAAATTTGCGACTCCACTGGGGATAGATATTCCTTCTAAGGGTTGAAGTACTTTTTCTTCCTGCATTGCTCTTTTTCCTTTGTGTTTCTTGTCGTATCACTGCTTGAAAGATTTTGTTCACTCTAGGTCTGAGTTTTCAGCCTTCTTTCCTTTTCCTGGCCTTGTTTTAAATCATATACGCTCCTTTTTCCCAGACAATCGCATATACACACTTGCTGTCTTACTGCAGGATGCGCATATACGCCCTGTTCTCCTAAATAGTCATGTATGCCACTTCCCTTTGCTTGTTTTCTTGGTTTAGTGATTGCTGGGTGAGTTTTTAGGATTTTTGAGCATTCTTAGGCCTCTGTAGTGCATGTTGAGTTTCTATAGGTTGACAGGAAACCTGTTGGGAGTTGAACTTTTGGGTGTAGTCTTTCTCTTTGTTTTTCATCCTTGTTGTCCTTGAACACTGGGCTATTTGCTTGGTTGCTTGGTATTCTGCTTGAGTTATTTCATTTATACACAGTAGAATTTATATATTAGGTTGCTTTAAAGTCCATGCATTTTCTCTTTAATATCTTGAAAATACAAAAAAAATAGGCATTTTGCATTGGTCAACATTTTTGTCTTTGAGTCTTTATCATTAGCTTAGTTCATTTAGTGAAATATTGCATTTTACTTCTAAATTGAAGAGTTGAAATTGAAAATTGCACTGTTTTTATTAGCATATCATTCATTGAAAAGTTAAAGATAGACTTTGCATTATATTCATATCCATTTTCTTGTAGAGTCATAACATCATGAGTTTCACTTCCATACCTTTTTGAGTAATCACGACCAATAAAATTTACGTTTTAAACTAAAATTGATTAGTCACGATTTTACTTTTAGGGTGCACAAACTAGTCTAGGATTTAGTGCATTGGAATAGGATTTTGTGAGTAAAATTCTCCAAGGAAATTAAATCAACATATGTGTCTAAGACAGGGAGTTGAGAAGTCCATTGTATAATTGGTAATATCAGGAGGCTCTACTCACACCGAAGTTAATCACGAGGTCACACGAAGTTAGTTGAAGGGATAACCCCTGTATACTCACCTAGAGTTAGAGATATTTCTATGGATTTATTCGTATTTGGGGATATTTCTAGTACCCATACCTCTGTGAGAGGCGATGCTTTCAAGGTTTCAGGCTTTGCTACCCTTCCCATACAGTGATCTGGACTTACGACTACTCGCTTGTGCATCGGTTATACAATGCTTTATTAGTTGCTTGACTTAGGTACCTCATAGGTTACTTGCAGGGGTTATTCTGATTGTACCCTAGGTCAGATAGGGGTCGGAAAACACACATCCTTTATGGAGGATTACCTCTCTGGGGGGATCTAATCGACTGGTTGTTAAGCCCACAAGGGCCCCTATAACTGATTCTGTTACCTCCAAACATTAGCGGGGAGTCTCAGGTCCCTCTTGGATGAGACATACCTTATTTAGCGAGGGAGGCCACTTAGCCACTTTAGCCCATTTGCATGCATATTGGCCATTTGAATTTTTGGTATGCTCTTTGAATACTAGTCAACCTTAGGAGTCTATTTTGGGTTTCATCATTATGGACAATGTGTTGGCAAATATTTAACAGACATCGCATGCTTGTATGCTTGTCATTGATGGCAAGTACAACAATGAAGATGGAATGAGTACTAAAAGTATGTAATAGATGGGCATTATGAGAAGACGTTGCAGAGAAGATTCAAATAAGCTCAGAAGAGATAGTGCAGAGGATTGTTGGCAGATCATCGATGGTAAAATCAGAGTAAGCAGAACAAAGTAAGCTCAGAAGGAGAAGCAACATTTCTGATCGTTGGATCCCATTTTAATTCTTGAAAGAAGGAGGACTGTTAGATCTGATTATAGACAAGAAGAATGCATAGAAGAGGAGGACAGATCTTAGGCATCAGATCTGAGCATAAGTTCTGACCATCGTTGGATCAGGGAGAACCTGCACATTCATTAAAGTGCAAGGAGAAGTGGGCTCACAAAATTCTGAAAGAAAGAGGACTGTCCATCTTCAGGCAGGACATGTGGCGAAAGATCATCATGTCACTGGCTAGAAAGTCAAAGGAACGGGGTTCCCTAACCTATTGAATTCGTGATATGAGAAATCGTGAAACTATCTTAGCTGTCAGATTGAGGTTTGTTCTGGACCATTGATCTAGCTCCATCTTGGAGTCTTACCTATCGCGACTTGGAGTGACGAGAACCTCCATCTAAAGAACAATGAGATGCGAGATCGCGAAAAGATCAGGACCATCGGATCACCAAGAATCTGGACCGTTGATCTGAGCTCCATCTTGGAGCTTCACCTATCACAACTTGGAGAGGCAAGAAACATAACCACCGAAATCGTGATATGCGAAATCACGATTCAATCACAGCCGTCAGATCAAGGTGTGATTTGGACCATTGATCCAACTCCATTTCAGAGTTTCACGAATCGCGACTTGGAGAGGCAAGAAACATAACCACAAGAATGTCGAAATCATGATATGATCTGAGCTGTTGAATCAAGATCAGATCTAAACCGTCAAATCATAGGACAAGTGGCAAGCGATTGGAGTTTCACTGACTTGGAGTCAACGGAGCATGGTGTGAAAATTTGCGAAATATGAAGCACCTTTTTGACACAGCATATGGTCACCGCCAGTGGTCATGAGAAGGGAAGGAGTTAGTTCAGATAAGCTCCATTTCGAGGTTTTGGGGATCGCGACTTGGAGAGTCGAGATGCCTCATCTCCAGATTCATGAAATGCAAAATCACGAAAGTGCTTTATGCATAAGCATGTGGTCACAACCATTGGGCACATCGATGGAAGATGGAGGAAGAAGCTAGAGGTGCTAAGCGTCACCATAGGGATCCTGAAATGCTGAATTATGAAATGGAAAAATAGGCACAAGTTTCTTTATTCTTAATCCAACGGTTCAAGTGAGTTTGAATATGATTGGAGGGCTACTGTTCCATCTCATAGTTAATTGATCAGTTACAAATCTGTTAGCTAAACTGAGTCATGATTCTTGATCAGTTGGTGTTTCAGTTGCATAGATGGTTTTCTTTTGCCTAAGAAGATGCGAAGTGTAACTGCTGTGGGCGTGGTGCATAAAATAAAAAGATACAGACTGTGCGTGGTTAGTTGTTCTGGATGAAAAAAAAAATGAATTAAACTGTAAGAAAGGGAAAATCATAGGATGCACAGTGTGAGACTGAAAATGTGCGTAGTGTGAGATAAAACTCAGAGAAGAGTAACAGATGAGGAATAGATTTGAAGAAGAGAAGAATGACAGAACAAGTTGAAGCAGAGCAGAATTGCAGAACAGACAAAGGAAGAGAAGAATTGCAGAACAATTAGAAGAAGACCAGATTTACAGAACAGAGAAGAAGTGGTAAGAATCGATTTATCTGTGTAGTTGATTGTTTAATTATTCATTTAATATTCTAGGGTGGTTGGGAGGTGCTAGGGAGGACTGTTGTCCTCAGAGGTTCAAGGGGGAGCTTGAGCACAGGGAGTTGTAGCTTCCATCTGGTTGCAGCTAGAGAAACCAGGGTGGTAGGGTGGTGCAAGGGAGAACAAGTGTTCTCTGTTATACAGGTTGGAGCTTGTGTAACTGGAAGTTGGTGCTTCCATCTAGTTGGTGATGGAACATTAAGGGAGTTAGTGCTTCCTTCTAGTCGGTGCCAGAGAAAATAGAGAGTTGGTGCTCTCAAACAATCCGGAGCTTGTAAAATAGAGGTAGTATCCTCACATTGAGTTGGTGCTCAATTATAGATGATGTACAGAACTTAAAAGACTGCCTATCATTTCGAAGAAGAAGAGGTTTTCTCCCTTTACGGGTTTCCTCGTGAAAAACTGTCTCTGTGTATATCTTATGTGTGACTGATGCTCATTATTTATATCGTCTATATGTTGTATAATATTGATGGTCACTTGAAGAAAATTTAAGAATGGTTTAATAGATTTATTATTGTTTAAGCACAGTAACAACTGATTCACCCCCCCTCGCCCCCCCCGCCCTCTCAGTTGTCTTAGTAATTTC
>JASDQU010013910.1:91062-103572 GCA_032191745.1 Picea mariana | reverse complement strand
TTGAAATAACTAAGACAACTGAGGGGAGGGGGGGTGTGGTTGAATAAATTATTACTGTGCTTAAACAATATATGCCTATTAAAATTATTATTAATCTTCTCCAAGTGATCATCAAGATTATGCAAGACACGAACAACATAAATAATAAACATCAATCACACATATGCTATACACAGAGACAAATATTCATGAGGAAACCCATAAAGGGAGAAAACCTCTTCTTCTTAGAATGATAGTCTTTTATGTTCTGTACATCATCTATCTTTGAGCACCAACTCAAAATGAGGCTACAACCTCTTTTTTACAAGTTGCAACTTGCCGAGAGCACCGACTCTATGGTTTCTCTAGCACCCACTAGAAGGAAGAACCAACTCCTTGAGTGTTCCAACACCAATTGGATGGAAGCATCAAATTCCAGTCACACAAGCACCAACCTGTATAATAGAGAACAATGGTTCTCCCTTGCACCACTCTACCTCCCTGGTTTTTCTGGCTACAACCATATGGAAGCTACAACTCCCTATGTTCAAGCACCCACTTGAAACTCTGAGGACAACAGTCCTCCCTAGCACCACCCTACCACCCTGAAATATAAATCTTTTCTTGCTGAAATTTATTATAGTGATACAATTTTATCAATGGATTACCAGTCTCATCACTGTTCTGCTACACTGCTCTGCTTTGCCTGCATCCGTGTCTTCCTGCTCACATCTTCTTGTGCTTAAGTTCTCATACAGTCTACTATTTTCACCATTTATGCTCTATCCAACTTATGTTCTTCATCTCTGCATTTTCTCCCCCACTTCATGCTGTGATATTCATTGCTTACAGTTCGACTACTTTTTACAGATAAACAACAACCTCTCTCTTTCACGACATTTTTCTTTTATTCCTTCTCTCATCATTCGTTACACTCCACATCTCCAACGCTCAAGTTGGGAATCTAAAAAACGCTTAGGAATCATGATTTCAACGCTCAGGAACAATGATTCAACCACTCAGGAACAATGATTTAGTTAGGGTAAATGAATCATAACTGATCAAGAAATCACGAGATGAAACATCAAGCCTTCGATTAGATTTGGTTTGATCAATGTCGTTGGATTATACACATAGATGCTTTTTTATTTTTCAATGCGTAACCTCATATGTGGAGCCTAGCAATGCTATCTCCTTCCTCAATATTCCACTGATGTGACCTTGGGAGACACTCTCATGTGACCACGTGATTTCGGGCACGACCAAAGGTGGTTTGAGGGAAATCTGCTTTTCGCCCCACAATTCACTACAGAGCTCCACGTATGCTTTCTCCAAAACCATGGTTTTGATTGTGGTCTGCCTTCAACATTTTAAAGTTCGCGTACCTTCAATCCCTGCAATGCGATGAGACCTTCGATATCACGATCTTGAAGGTGCTCCTGAACTAACAAATCAGATCTAACCTTCTCAAATCAACGGCTGTGATTTACTTCGTGATCCGGGCTCTGGGAGTTTCAAGTCTTAAACCCTTCTTTCTTTCGTACGCCAATCTTTCGAAGTCGATGATCTGCAGACACCTGTCCTTCTCAATCGAAGGATCTACCTCCACTTCGGGAATTTTACCTCTCAACCAGATCAATGATTCTACGGCCCCTTTCTCGATCAACGGTCGAGATCTCCTTTGGGTCTCCGTACTTTTGAAATCGGAAATCTCAAACTGACACTCTGGAACAGACGACCCAGATTCACTTCGAACGATCTGACGCTTGAGATGTTCTTCAAACGATCTGATGACTGAGATCTACTTCAGATGAATTGACGGTCAAAAATCTATTTCGGCTCTTCGGCTCTCTGGGCTTCGAGAATTTCAAAACTAAAACTAAAAAATCTCGAAGTGATATTTCTCTGGAGCTCACGATCCATTGCCATGTATCCCTCTAGATCTGATGGTTGAAATTTACTCCAACTCTCNCGCTTCCTTCACTTTCTCCTGAAGTGTTTTTCCTCGAACTACATAGATTTCTTCCACACGTCCTTCTGGAAACTGACGACCTGGATATTATTTGATCCTCAGGTCTTTGGCGATCTCGTTTCCTTCCCAACCATAAACTCCTAAAGTGATTCACTCCAGAGTTGTGGATCATGCGCCACCTATTAGTCTTGACGATGGATGATCCCTGCTTACTTTGGGACTTCAGGACTTTGACAAGTCCACTCTCCTGTGGTCATCCAAAGGCTTAACCTTCATGCATTTATCTTTGGATCCAACGAATGTTGATCCTCGGTGCTCAGATCCAACAGATCATATATATACTTCTCCTGGATCTAACGGTTGTCCTAACTCTCGAAATGCATCTTGGATCGATGGTTGAGAGTGAATTCAGACCTTCCTCCTTTGGGACTTCAAGACTTTTGACATTTGTTGGTGATTAAATTCTTGAAGTAAATCTCCCGGAGTGACGTAATTTTCTTACGTCACTTGTTGACATGGCACAAGCCAAGTTCCTCTTGACACTTTTCATCATCTGATTATGCCATGTGTACTTGTTGACATGGTCTTCTGACATGGTCTGCCAACTTGGTCTGCCACATGTCCTTGTAGACGTGGTTCTCCCTGATCTAATGGTCATCACATTTTCTCCAGATCCGATGGTCCTTATTCATTTCATATTTCGGGCTTTAGGTAATTCGAATTTCAAGTTGCCAATCCTTCCGAAATGAGATTCCCCGAATAGTAACCTCCTCGCAACTTTTGACGTGAATCAAATGATGTTCGTTGATCATGATCTTAGATCGACGACTCAATCTGTCTGCAATGATGCTTTGCCTTGGTTTTAAATCCAACGACCCTCCATCTTTTCTTATCCTATCCTTCCACTTAATTTGATCAGATGGTTGATGGATATTTAGGTGATCGAATTCTCAATCATTTTTCCCTGCTTATCCTATCCTTCCATTAATTCAATCCGATGGCTGACGAAAATTCAGATGATTGAGATCTCATATATTTCATCTTATCTTGTCCTTCCACTCAAAAGTGATCTGACAGTCGTGAAGACTCTTGAAGCAGATCCACAATCAAGGATTTCATCATGATCATGTTTTTGTACCGCACTTTCCCTTATGAGCTTTGATCTCTGCATACTGTTCGATTCTCCTCCTGAGCTTATGCTGTTCCCATTTGCCATCGTCGCTACTGTTCTTTCCATCAATGACAAGCACACGCTTCCTGTAAAACATGCCAACAATCTCCCCCTTTGGCATTGATGACAACCCTAAAAGGCTACACTATTCTGCTTAGACCTCCAATTGTAGCATCTAGACCACACCTTTTCTCCCCCTTTGACATCAATGTCAAATAAAAACATGATCCCTTGAGCTGTTGCAGTAATTTTTGGAGGTATCAGATATTCGACCAACACATACTCTCCTTGATTAGATATACTATGAGAACTCTCCCCCTGATCAAATAGTCTATTTTAACTAGATAACAAGGTCACACCCAACTTATGGCGTAGATACTCAAACTGAGCTGTTGCAAGCGGTTTAGTGAAGATATCAACAATATGATCTTTGGATGGAATATAATTCAGCTGAACAACTCTGTTTGTAACCTACTCTTTGAGAAAATTATACTTTATTGGTATATGCTTAGGCTTGGAATGAAGCACAGGATTCTTGGAGACACTAATGACATTGGTGTTATTGCAATGAAGTGGAATGGGATCTGTATAAGTTACCTTCAAATCTGCAAGAGTTTGAATCATCCATAATATCTAAGTGAAACAAGTATCAACAACAATGTACTCGGCCTCTGTAGTTGATAAAGAAATAGATCCTTGCTTCTTACTAAGCCACGCGACTAATGAATCACCTAAGAATAATGCACCTCCACTGGTGCTCTTTCTTTCATCCAAACAATTTGCCCAATCAACATCTGAATATGCAGTTAATTGAAAATTCTAATTTCTAGGATACCAAAGACCATAAGTCATTGTACCCTTCAAATATTTGAATAACCTCTTGATAGCTGCTAAATGACTTTGTTTAGGAGAAGACTGATAACGACCTACCATTCCAACAACTTGCATTATATCAGGACGAGATGTTGTGATGTACATAAGACTGCCTATCATTGATCGATATGTTCTTTGATCAACATCAGGTGAAATATCATCTTTACTGAGCTTGCAACCAACCACTATAGGTGTACTAACATGAGATGAATCTTCCATCTGAAACTTCTTCAACATCTCTTTCAAATAATTTTCTTGAGAGATAAATAGCCCTGCAAAACTCTGATTGATTTGTAAACGAAGAAAACATGTCAGTTCTCCTATCAAGGACATCTCAAACTCAGTCTGCATTGAATTAGCAAACCACTGAACCAAAGGGTCATTAGTGCATCCAAAAATAATGTCATCTACATAAACCAAAAAAACTAATAAATCATCACCTTCAGACTTAATGTATAGATTACTGTCAATAGTACCTTTCTTGAACCCTTTGTCCTGTAGAAATTTATCAAGTCTATAATACCAAGCTCGTGGTGCTTGTTTCAGTCTATATAATACCTTTTTCAACTTACAGACATAGTCAGGATTATCTGTTAGTGAAAATCCTTCAGGTTTCTCCACATATACTTCTTCTTCTAGATCTCCATTAATAAATGCCGACTTAACATCCATCTACTATACTTTAAAGTTATTATGACATACATAGGCAAGAACTATTCTGATGGCTTCCAATCTTGCCACTCGTGCAAAGGTTTCATCAAAATCCTGTCCTTCAACTTGTGCATACCCCTTACAAACCAATCTGGCTTTATTATTAACAATTTTCCCTTGTTCATTCATTTTATTCTTAAGCACCCATTTGGAGCCAATTACATTCTTATCTGCAGGTCTAGGAACAAGCTCCCAAGTATTGTTTTTCTCAATCTGATCCAGTTCCTCATTCATTGATTTTAACTAGTTTACATCTTTACTGGCTTCATTAAAGTTCTTGGGTTCCACCATGGATATGAAGGCTGTATGTGATTGCTCGGTGTCTTTGATTATCCTTCTCCTGGTTTGTACACCTTTGTCTTTCTCACCAATTATCTGACTTGCAGGATGATTCTTTTGAGTAATTCTGGAGGGAGGATTTGATGATGTTCGCTGATTTGAGTCTGCATGAGTATTTGTATCTTCATCTAACTCATAGTCTTCTTTTTCTAATTCTTGGACCTATTCATCTTCAACTTCAACTTCAACTATATCCTTTGTTGTTAATTCAACACTTCTTACATCTCGTGCCGAGATTTCTTCATCAACTTTTATGTCAATACAATCAACCAATTTATGCAGCCTCTTATTATAAAATATGTATCCTTTACTGTTTGTAGCATACCCTAAGAAGATACCTTCATCAACCTTGTCATCATATTTGCCAAGATTTTCATCATTATTCTTGATATAACACTTACTCCCAAAGACTTTAAAATGCTTGATTGAAGCAGGTCTTCCAAACCATTGTTCATAAGGAGTCTTGTCACTTTGTGGCCTGAGATGAGCTTTGTTAAGAATATGTACAGCTGTATGAATTGCTTCTACCCAATATGTATGAGCAATATTCTTCTCATTCATCATTGATCTTGCCATCCGCTGAACTGATCTATTCTGCCTCTCAACTACTCCATTTTGCTATGGAGTCCTTGGAATAGTATACTCTCTTTTGATCCCATGTTTATCAAAAAACTCTTTGAAGTCTCCTGAACTAAACTCTCCTCCTCTATCATACCTTACTGCCTTCAATATTTTTCCTTTTTGATTCTCAGTCAGAGCCTTAAACACTTTGAATTTTTCAAATGCTTCAGATTTTTCTTTAATAAAGGAAACCCATGTAAGTCTAGAATAGTCATCAATAATCAACATGAAATAATTTTCTTTTCCTGTACCTTCCTTCCTTGATGGTCCACATAAATCCATATGTACTAACTGAAGAGGTTTCTCTGTTGATGCAAAGTTCTTAGATTTAAACTGTGTCCGAGTAAGCTTTCCTATTTGGCAAGGTTTACATACAGAATCATATGGATTTGATATTTTTGGAAGATCTTTTACTGCCCCACTATTTTTAGGTTTGATTAGATGATCAAAATTTAGGTGTCCAAGTCTCCTATGCCATAACCAACTTTTCTCATACTTGCTTAAGTGACATTCTTCTTTTTCTTCTTTCAAAACATAGACATTGTTTTCTGTTCTTATGCCTTTTGCAGTCAACTGTCTTGAATTCACAGATTGTATTTTACAATCTTTAGAAGTGAAAATAACTTTACATCCTCTGTCACAAACTTGAATGACACTAAGAAGATTATGTTTCAGACCATCTACAAACAACACATCTTGATCTTTCCCTTTTCCATTACTTAGAATTACCATTCCTTTACCTTTGATTTTTCCTAGTGCATCATTTCCAAAAGTTACATTTCCTGATTTTCTTTCACTTAGAGACATAAACTTACTTTTGTCTCCAGTCGTATGTTTGGAACCTCCACTGTCAATATACCAGGGGTTCTTTTGTCTTTGAGCTGACATCACTAATCCACACTTGTCATTTTATTTCTTCTTCCAAACCTTGACATTTACAACAGAGGGATTCAAGTTTGGCTTATGGTTTCTTAAGCAACAATCTGTAGCTTTATGTCCATAATTATGGCAGGTGTAACATTCTGGTTCACTGAATAAAGGATCATAATGATTGTTATGCTTAACCTGTGTCTTTTTACCAGCCATCACATGATTTGCAGTTTATGGTTGTTTGTTACTTGGTTGTCTCATTCTTTGTTGTGGTAGATATTTATTCCTTGAGTGTCTTGATTGCTCATATCTAAATTTTAAATAACAATTTACAGCTTTGTGACCAAAGTTAGAACAAAAAAAACAATATCCATAGAAAAATCCTTTGTACTTGGAAAATGGTTGTCTTCTTTGAGCGGGTCAATTTCTTCCATGGTGATGATTTCTTTGAGCAGAGAGTGTGTTTGTGTTATTTCTTAGTTATACAGATTCAGTTATGGTAATTTTTCTTTCACTCCTCCTTGGTGGCTGATTATCTTCCTTTGTTTCTGCAGAGTGGTTGTTGTCAATGATTGTAGATTTGACAAACTTGATGGATTCTTTGTTGCTTGGTTGACCACTACTTGATCCTTCTTCATAACCCAAACCAGTTTTCAACTTTGGATTCCTTTGCTGATTTAGAATGGTGTCTAATCCTTCTGAGGCTTTAATGCTTGTCAGATTCTGATGGTATAAGGCCTGAAATTTCTCTATATCTTTTCTGACATCCACTACTTTAGCTTCTAGAGCTTCACATGTTACCTTCTTCGCTGCTAATTGCTATTTTAGAATATATTCTATTTTCTTTGCTTCTTCTAATTCTACTTTTAAGAAAACAAAATCTTCACTTGGTTCTTTACCATTCTTTTCAAACTGCATCGACAATTGTTTTTATTTTCTCTTCTTAAATCTGAGTTTGTCAATTTCTTCCAAAGCACTGATTAATTCACCTTCCATATCCACCACAACTTCTTCCTCATCCATGCCACCTCCCGTGTGTTCATCATCAAGATCTCCCATATCCATAATAATAAAATCATTCACTTTGTCTTCACAAGATGAATCACTATCTATATCTTCTGAGGAGTCGTCATTGTTTGCACACAAACTTTTATTTTAACTATATTTCTTAAATTTGTATTTCTTTTCATCATCAGAGTTCTGGTCCTTTTTCTTGTGAGGACACTTAGATGAAAAATGACCTATCTTACCACAGTTGAAACATTTAAATGGAATATTGCCTTGGTATTTTCCTGATCCTTTCTTTAACCTTCTCACAAATTTTTCTTCAATATCATCTAATTCTGAATCAACAATCTTGTCTTCTTTAAAATATGCTTCTCTAGTGGTGGATTTATCTTTAGTAATCCTCATTTCATAAGAAGTTAGAGTTCCTAGGAGTTCATCGATAGACAAATTCTTAATATCATTCAGTTCTTCTATTGCAAAAACTTTTGGATTAAATCTATTAGGCATAGATCTTAAAATATTCTGAACTAAAAATGCATCTTCAATCTTATCACCAAGAACCTTCATGACATTCACAAGCTCCTCAACTCTTAAGAAATATTTACTAACTGTTTCATCCTCATTCATCTTTAGTTGTTCAAATTTCAATCTATATGTTTGAAGTTTGGCATATTTTACTTTCTCATTTCCTTCATAACCGCTAATGAGTTTATCCCACATCTCTTTAGTAGAATCAAGATACATTACCTTTACAAATTCAGCTTCAACAAGCCCACTCAAGATAGCATTCATTAACTTTGCATTGAAGCTAAATTCTAACTTATCATCTTTGGAAGCTAGCACAACAAGTTTTGTATATCCAGTCTCTACAACATCCCAAACAACAACACCTAAGGCCATAATGTATGTTTTCATTCTAACCTTCCAGAAATAATTTTCTTATTGGTTCAAGTTCCTTCATGACTTGTCATGTTTAAGCTTACTGATCTACTTTTAGCTAAAAGGAACCTGCTTTGATACCAATTGTTGAAATAACTAAGACAACTGAGAGGGGGGGGGGGTGAATCGGTTGTTACTGTGCTTAAACAATATATGCCTATTAAAATTATTATTAATATTCTCCAAGTGATCATCAAGATTATGCAAGACACGAACAACAAAAATAATAAACATCAATCACACATATGATATACACAGAGACAAATATTCATGAGGAAACCCACAAAGGGAGAAAACCTCTTCTTCATAGAATGATAGGCAATCGTTTATGTTCCGTACATCATCTATCTTTGAGCACCAACTCAAAATGAGGCTACAACCTCTGTTTTACAAGCTGCAACTTGCTGAGAGAACCAACTCTTTGGTTTCTCTAGAACCCACTAGAAGGAAGCACCAACTCCATGAGTGTTCCAACACCAACTGGATGGAAGCATCAACTTCTAGTCACACAGGCACCAACTTGTATAACAGAGAAAAATGGTTCTCCGTTGCACCACCCTACCTCCCTTGTTTTTCTGGCTGCAACCAGATGGAAGCTACAACTCCTTGTGTTCAAGCACCCACTTGAAACTCTGAGGACAACAATCCTCCCTAGCACCACCCTACCACCCTGAAATATAAATCTTTGCTTGCTGAAATTTATTATAGTGATACGGTATTATCAATGGCTTACTAGTCTCATCACTGTTCTGCTACACTGCTCTTCTCGTCCTGCATCAGTGTCTTCTTGCTCACATCTTCTTGCGCTTAAGTTCTCGTACAGTCTGCTATTTTCACCATTTATGCTATGTCCAACTTATGTTCTTCATCTCTGCATTTTCTCCCCCAGTTCATGCTGTTATATTCATTGCTTACAGTTCGAATAATTTTTACAGAGAAACAACAACCTCTCTTCGTCATGACATTTTTCTTTTATTCTTTCTCTCATCATCTGTTACACTCCGCATCTCCAACGCTCAAGTCGGGAATCTAAAAAACGCTCAGGAATCATGATTCCAATGCTCAGGAGCAATGATTCAACCGCTCAGAAACAATGATTTAGTTAGGGTAACTGAATCGTAACTGATCAAGAATCATGAGATGAAACATCAACCCTTCGATTAGATTTGGTTTGATCAACGCCATTGGATTATACATGCAGATGATTTTTGATTTTTCAATGCGTAACCTCCAATGTGGAGCCTAGCAACGCTAGCTCCTTCCTCAATCTTTCGCTGATGTGTCCTTAGGCGATGCTCTCATGTGACCACGTGATTTCGGGCACGGCCAAAGGTGGTTTGAGGGAAATCCGCTTTTCGCCCCACAATTCACTACAGAGCTCCACGTATGCTTTCTCCAAAACTGTGGTTTCGATTGCGGCCCACCTTTAACATTTTAAAGTTCACGCACCTTCAATCTCCACAAGGCGACATGACCATCAATCTCACGATCTTGACGGTGCTCTTGAACTGACAGATTAGATCTAACCTTCTTAAATCAATGAATGTGATTTACTTCATGATCCGGGCTCCAGGAGTTTCAAATCTCAAACCATGCTTTCTTTCATACACCAATCTTCCGGAGTCGATGATCTGCGGACACCTATCCTTCTCAATCAAAAACTCTACCTCCACTTCAAGAATTTGACCTCTCAACCAGATCAACAGTTCTGCGACCCCTTTCTCAATGAACGGTCGAGATCTCCTTCGGGTCTCCGAACTTATGAAATATCAAATATCAAACTAACGCTTTGGATCAGATGACCCAGATTCACTTTAGACGATATGACGCTTGAGATCTTCTTCAGATGATCTGACGAAATGAAATATACTTCGGATGATCCAACGATCGAGAATGTATTTCGGCTCTCTGTCTCTCCTGACTTCGGGAATTTCAAAACTCAAACTGAAAAATATTGAAGTGATATTTCTCCAGAGCTCACGATCCATCGCCACGTATCCCTATGGATATGATGGTTGAAATTTACTCCGGATCTCCGACTCTCTGGGCTTTGGGGATTTCAAATCTCAACTTCGCTTCCTTCACTTTCTCTCGGAGTGTTTTTTCCTGAACTGCATAGATTTCTGCCACATGTCCTTCTGGAAACCGACGACCTGGATCTTCTTTGGCCCTCAGGTCTTCAGAGATCTCGTTTCCTTCCCAACCACAAAATCCCAAAGTGATTCACTCCAGAGTTGTGGATCATGCGCCACCTGTCAGTATTGATGATGGACGGTCCCTGCTTACTTCGAGACTTCCAGAATTTGACAAGTCCACTCTCCTGCACTCATCCAAAGGCTTAACCTTCATGCATTTATATTTGGATCCAATGACTGTCGATCTTTGGCGCTCATATCCAATGGATCAGATCTATACTTCTCTTGGATCTAACGACTGTACTAACTCTCGAAATGTATCTTAGATCGACGATTGAGAGCGACTTCAGACCTTCTTCCTTTGAGACTTCGAGACTTTTGACATTTGTTGGTGATGAAGCTGCCGAAGTAAATCTCTTGTAGTGATGTAGCTTGCTTACATCACTTGTTGACATGGCATGATCCAATTTCCTCTTGACACTTGTCATCATTTGATTATGCCATGTGTACTTGCTGACATGGTTTTCCAACTTGGTCTGCCACATGTCTTTGTAGATGTGATCTGCTGACGTGGTTCTCCCTGATCTAACGGTAATCGCATTTTCTCCAGATCCAATGGTCCTTATTCATTTCGGATTTCGGTCTTCAGGTAATTCAACTTTCAAGTTGCCAATCCTTTCGAAGTGAGATTCCCCAAACAGTAAACTCCTCGCAACTTCTGATGCGAACCAAATGATGTTCGTTGATCATGATCTTAGATCAATGGATCAATCTGTCTACGTTGTTGCTTTGCCTTGGTTTTAAATCCAACGACCCTCCATCTCTGCTTATCCTCTCCTTACACTTAATTTGATCCGATGACTGACGAATATTCGGTTGATCGAATTCTCAATCGTTTTGCCCCTCTTATCCTATCCTTCCATTAATTCAATACGACGACTGCCAGAAATTTGGATGATTGAGATATCATATCTTTCAGCTTATCCTGTCCTTCCACTCAAAAGTGATCCGACAGTTGTGAAGACTCTAGAAGCAAATCCATGATCAAGGATTTGATCCTGATCACGTTTCTGTACTGCGCTTTCCCTTCTGAGCTTTGATCTCTGCATACTGTTCGCTTCTCCTCCCAAGCTTATGCTTTTCCCGTTTTCCATCGTCGCTGCTATTCTTGCCATCAATGACAAGAACACCCATCAATGACAAGCACACTCTTCCTGTAAAACATGCCAACAAGCTAGGTAGTTTTAATCATTATATTTTCTTTAATCTGAAGTTTGATTTATTTTTAGATTAGAGTACTTTGTAAATAGTAGTAATATAAATTTTATTTTTAGTTTCGTTTAGATTTTGATATAATTTAATTTTATATAGTTTGGTTTGAATTTAGTGTTAACTTTGTGTTTTATGCTATCAAATAAAATTTGTTATATATTAATAAATGTCGTATTATTGGTA
The DNA here is from genome assembly GCA_032191745.1 of Picea mariana. Taxonomy (NCBI): domain Eukaryota; kingdom Viridiplantae; phylum Streptophyta; class Pinopsida; order Pinales; family Pinaceae; genus Picea; species Picea mariana. The sequence goes on along the minus strand of JASDQU010013910.1, from coordinate 91,499 downwards.
GGAAATCACACGCTCCAAACAAGAAATCAAAGGTCCACAATGAACCACACCCCCTCCCGAATTTACGATGTTTAACAAATAGGCGAACCCCCGCGGTGATATGAAGTGGTTTTTGAAAATGCGACGTGGAAACCATAGGAATGACCGTGACCCCTCCCTTGGTGGATTCCAATACCACGATCGACCCCCAACGTAAATAACTTTCCAATATATAGGATATAACAGATGGCATAACAAAAAAGGTATAAAAGGTACAATATATATTTTTTTATAAAATATTTTTATTTCATATATATTTTTATGAGTGTCCATTTGTTAAGAACCAAATATCAATATAGCATAGAAAGACATCAGAAAAAGTACTCAACGCCTTGAAAAAGAGATAATTTCAGATAATAAGCCTCTTCGAGGGGGCAACCTCCTTTTACCCCACTTAA
>JASDQU010013910.1:73452-83988 GCA_032191745.1 Picea mariana | reverse complement strand
ATTCAATTCCAAGGAACTTAAATCGATGGTCAAATTCAATAGCAATGGCGAAAAGTACATTGATACCTCTTGAAGTTCCAAATCTTAAATATGAAGTGGAGATGAGGTATAGACCTTCAATTCCTGATAATGTTAAACATTGGCAGGTATTTGAAGATGACCAACAGATCAAGAAGTTTTTGGAAATGGTTGATGAATTTTATGCAACTTATATTGGTTAGGAAGATGAAAAATATAATGAAAACATTAATCAAAATGGTCATTTAGATCCTATAATGCAAAATATGATTGCTAATCATAAAATGATGGTATTGAGAAATAATCAAATTCCAAAAGGATTAATGCCTCTAGAGAAACTATTTGATAAATATGACGTTGTTGTTAAACATTCTATTCACCCTTATATTGAATAAGTGGAAGACTACAACATTGGTACATAAGAAGAACAAAAAAATATCAATATTTCAAAGTTTTTGTCTGCTGATCAGAAAATCAGGCATGTGGATTTATTTAAAGAATTTATTGAAGTGTTTGCATGGACATATAGAGATTTAAATACTTACGAATCTAGCATAATTCAACATATAATTCCTCTTAAGGTGGGATATAAACCATTCATACATAAACTAAGATAGGTAAATCCCATTCTTTTCCCAGTAATTGAAAAGGAATTGAAAAATTGTTAGATGCAAAAATTATAGTTTCTCTTAGATGTCTTCCTGGGTTGCAAATTAGTACTTGTTAGAAAGAAAAATGGTGAAATTAGACTCTGTTTTGATTTTAGAAATATTAATAGATATTCATTAAAGGATAATTATCCTCTCCCAAAAATAGACCATGTTTTACAAAAGGTAGTGAGAGATAATCAAATTTCTATGATTGATGGTTTTTCAGACTATAACCAAATTGTTGTGCATGAAAAAGATAGGGAGTTGATTCCATCTACCACACCTTGGGGAACCTTTATGTATGAAAAAATTCCCTTTGGTCTAATGAATGCAGGATAAACCTTTCAGAGGGCGATGGACATAACATTTGTTAGAGAAAAAAAAAAGTTTATTGTTATTTATTTAGATGATCTAACTATTTTCTCCAAATCAGATGATGAGCACTTAAAACATTTTAAGCAAACTTTTATTAAATGCAAAAAGTATGGTTTGTCACTTAATCCTAAGAAATCACACTTTGATATGTAGGAAGGAAAATTACTTGGACACACTGTCTCAAAGGAAGGAGTAAATATTGACCCTCAACATGTTGAAGCAATTAAAGTTATCAGTCTTCCAAGAAACAAGAAAGAGATCCAGTTATTTCTTGGAAAAATCAACTTTCTAAGAAGGTTCATTCCTAATTTTTCTGAAGTTGTAAAGGATTTGAATGACATGCTAAAAAAAGACAATGAAGTTAAATGATCTTCAGAGGCTAGGTATTCATTGGCCAAATCAATAAATCCTTGGGATAAGTGCCAGTTGTTAGCGATAAAAAACGCACTGGCATTTTTGAAAGAACGATGCCTAATCTTGTAGGGAAAATTTTGATAGTTTCCTGGGCTCCAAATGAATATTTGAAAGCACCATTAGAAAGATTAGATTTTTTAGATGTCGATCGACTATTTAAGCATGCAAAACGGACTCTCCATGACTGAGAAATTTGATTTTGAAAAAATCTGCGCTTTCACCAGCGTAGAAGGCAGAATTATAACTAGTTAGCTATTGAAAGCCGCACCTTTCACCAACTAAGGAGCAGATTTTCGGGTAAATTAGAAGGTGAAAGCCTGTAATGCTAGAATACTCAAAATTTCTCCCAGATCGAGATTTTTTTGGGTTTGAATGGTTTGAAATCTTCTTCAATAAGTTGATTATGAATTATCAAATCAAAATCTGAAGGCCATTCTTGGAGATGAAAGTCAAAAGGGAATTTTTTGACTAGATTTGGTCATTTTCATGGGAAAAATGATAGAGATTTTTGGCACACATCATCAAATTTGAATTCCACTTTCAGAGGAACAGATCAAAGAGCCTTGGAAGGCTAGGCTACACTTCATCAACTTTCAACCAATGTTTGAAGACCAAAAGATAGAGATTGACCTCATCTTGAGGATCTCTCCTTATCTTTTGTAAATCAGTTTTGACTTTCTATTTTTAGAATATCAGATCCATTCTTTTAGGATATGAAAACTGATTGTAAAAGGATATAAATGCCTAGCTTTTCTAAGAGTTTGGGGGTTCAATTTTGGATACTCTTTGGCTATTGTACTAAGACACTTATTTTTCAATATAGAATTAGTCTTCTTTTGTTGTTAATGACAGACTTCTTCATCTATTCCATGTTCTATACTTTATTTCAGTTTAGCTCAGCTATTAAGAACTGTCATCTTCTTATTTAGCTCATAAACTTGAACTAAAGGAATTCTTGCTGGCTTGTATGATCCTACACACTGTTGCTGTACTTGATTATCTAGATCAGTTTTCTCCGTACCTTTTGATATTACTCTGTCTGTTCATTGATTCCTAAAAGCACTTTTTCATTCGATTGCATTGTGAGTTGTCTTCTCATTAGCTACTCTCTATTATCCCATTGATCCATAGTTTCATTGTTCATGATTTATAAAGTTACCAAGCATCCTTAGCCTACAACCCTAAGGAGTTTCTTGGAGTGATAACAAATTGGCACCGTTGTCAGGGAGAGGAGATCGAAGCTCAGCTTCCCTGGGAGACGAAATAGATCTAGCTTTGATGATAGACAAAGCCTGGACATAATTTGGTTGTAATCATCTATCTGGCGACTCCATGAAGGACGAATTCAGTGGCGACTCCATTGTTCAGAAATCTGTTGGTGACTCCACTGGTATGACATGAACAAGATCTTAGCTAAGAGGTATGCCTTTTGTTATTTTTCAAAGATTGTTGGTTTCCCTAATCTAGTACCTAGTAGAGATGAATGGGAATACAACCTTCCTAGATTTCGAGGAGAAGAATGGGAAGCGCCAGCTGAACACTTGTTGGATTTTCATGAGTTTATTCATCGGCTCCAGATCATACACGAAGATGTTAAGATTAAATTGTTCAAGTATTCATTAGAGGGGATAGCCCTTGATTGGTGCAAGTCTCTTCCAGCTTCAAGCATTCACTCATTGGCAAGTTTCCATTATGATTTCCATTTNACAAAGATGAATTTCCAGCTGAAAGTCTCTTTGAAGATTGTTGTGGTGAATTCGAGAAGCAAGTTCAACAGGAAGTAGTCCTTTCTTTTGTTTGTCAAAATGATTATTATGAGAATTGCATAGATGTCTCTGTCACACCTGTTGCCTTTGATTTGCATGAAGGATCAGTTATAGAAGAGCATTGTTCTCAAATTTTAAAATGGTTTCTCATGATGTATTTTCACCTGAAAGAAAAGAGGAAGATCAGGAGATTGCTCATTTCCCTATGCAGGACAAGGGAGTGCTAGACTCAATTGTGTTTGATGAAGAACAATACTGTCATCTGGAAACTCCTACAGTAGATATTGAAACTCCTGCAGCTGACATTGAAAAGTCATCTACAGAAATCAGTAGTTTTTCATGCACCGTACTTGAACATAGATCTGCAGACAACAACAAACAACTCATCATCAACAATGAAGTTAGTTTGCAGCCCTGTTCAGATTTACACACATTTGAAGGTGGCAGCTATTCTCGGAAGAAGGGTATGTAGAGATCTTCTGATGTTCAGCTAAAGCAACAGGAAGAAGTGTTTTCTTACAGTATCATTGATCCTTTTGTTGATTATCTAGAGTATTTGAGCAACATAAATATCAATTTGCTCTTGTCAAACGAAGGTTGGTTATGCTGCAGTTTCAAATTGTATATCAGTATTCTATTTTTTCCCACATTCATCATTTCCAGATCAGAAGTTCTACCAGTTATTCAGATACTCGGATGGCTTCATTGGAAGTATGATTTTACCTAATTTTGAGGCAGCAGTTGGTTAAAAGTAGGGTAGTTTAGTACATAAGATCTTTCTCGAGCATTTCTTTCTTCTAATTTGCAATAGAAATAGCAGTGAGCTTATGTGAATAAAGACACGTTTGAATGTGTACCGAGATCAAATTACATGCAAGTTACAGTTTTGCAGAGATCAAGGTTGCAGAGTTTTTCAGTTTAAAAGCTGGATCTTAACACCTGAAATAAGCCCAGGCAATTACTTTAAATTTTTCATTAACCATAACAAAAGTTTAGAAGTTTAATAATTGCAGAGTTTGCATCGCAAATAATAAGGACAGAGGCTAGTCTTTGAGGAAATTTAATCCTAGTTTTGTTTTTGCTGTCTGGAAACTAATTGAATTATGATGCTATGATAATACCAAAGGTGGAGATGGTGATGTTGCTGTGAGCATAAATTATGAGATGAGGGTTTGTAAAGGACCTACATAGTGTACTCCAAGGAGAAACAGATGGAAAATTACTTCCAGTTTTTGGAGGTGATATGAAAATAGTGACATTTGCTATAGCATCCCAGCAAACAAGTGATGTTAGTGTGTCTGTGTGCCCCTGCTTTTCAATTTCAAGAAGCAACTCCAAGTTCTCAGCTAGATACATGTGGGCTCAAATTAAAGAGCATGGGTCTTTTGATGAAAATACTTGTGGCACACCTTCACCTCCTTCAGAACAGGGGGCTTCAATTGGTGCTGCTGTTGTGGCTTCGGTAGCAGTTCCACCTCATGGAAAGATCTCAACCCCAAATTTTTTCTACAGGTTTACAAAGACATGGTTGCAACTGGTGACAAATCATTTGCCCATGTTGTTTGGCCCTCTATTTATATGGCCATGGCTAACATGGATTAGTTTGACCAAGATAAAGATGGAGTGATATTGAAGCAACACAAAATTAGTTCTTCTGAAAGCATTTCTCTTGCAACAGAAATTCCGGTTCCTGTTGTTGATGAGATTATGAAGGCAGTGAATAAAGAAAATAGGACTTTGATCATTTTCCCTCCAAAGGGACTTTTGGAACTTGCCAGAAGACCTGAAGCTATAAGAAGACTGCGTCCTGCAATATACGAGTTTTGTAAGCAGCATCCACCAGAGAATGTCCGTAAGAGATTAACATATACAAGAATGAAGAATTTGGGATTGATGCCTACACAGAAGCACATTATTATTGGAACCCAGGTCTCCAGGATGAAGCCACCTTTTCCAAACATGTCTGATTTTGCTAAGATGAAGGGAGCAGTGATGCCATGACGGAGTATAGTTATTGAAGCAAAACGATGAAATCTTAATCCTGCTATATTCTTCCATGGGGGTTATAAAGATGTTGGTCATGCATTGAAGCGTTGGACAATATTTGTTCATGGTCAGAAAATAAGCAGACATCTTCTTCTTAAACATAAGTCAAAGAACGAGTCTTCTTCTATGCATCACTCTCATTATAGATATTCAGGGGATGTAAAGGGAATTGTTTCAAAGACACTTCAAATTGACTGACCTGACTTAATGAGACTCATCCAAGTGAAATTAAGCATTAACATATTTATGGAGGCTGGGGGCGTGTCTGACTTTCTAGCATACAAAGATGCTACCTCGTGGTAACCGCGTTTATCGTTATCCACCTGGAAGGAATTTCAATGAAATTCCTTTATCTGGAGTTGCGGGAGGGATGCATCCTTTACCATTAGACATGGGCGGTCTTCCCTTACGTACAGCTGAGACAACCATTTCACAGCCTATAGCTATTGGAGCTTTGGCATCAGCCCTTGCAAATGCAACTCCGGAACAACAACGGGTGCCTCTGATTGGTGGTCGACGCAGACATTTTCAGATCTTGTAGCTTCCTCTAGAAGAGAGCAGTTCCGCTGCAATGATAACAAATTGGCGCTGTAAATATTTCATCCATACGTGCTATCAGAGCTTCAGATCCGTTCAAGGTGGCTAAGAATAGTTGAAACTCCAGTTTGACAAGCAAATTCATCATACAAGTGTGCGTTTCAATTATCAAATGGTTTAAATTCTGGTTCTGTGATCCATGCTTGAGAAATTATCGCCTCAAATATCTGCTTCTATTATTCGAGTCACAGTTTTTGCTTAGTCTCTACCTAAATTGACTGAATGTTTCCCATATTCTCTGTGTGTTTAAGATTTTTCATTACACTTGAAATCTTACCAATTTAACCGAAGAGTCCCAGGCCTTGATGATATCTCATTAAAGATAACTCATCGAGGAGTTTGCTATACCGATGTTGCATACATCGGGAATAAAATTGGTGATTCAAAATATCCATTGGTGCCAGGGCATGAAATTGTTGTAATTGTGAAAGAAGTTGGCATCAATGTGGTCTATTTTAAGGTTGGCGATCATGTTGGAGTGAGTGCATATGTCAGTTCCTGTCAGCAATGTGAATATTGTAACGAAATGATGGAAATCTACTGTGAAAAAGGGCCTGTTTTAACCTTTAATGGTATCGATGTAGATGGCATAGTAACTAAAGGAGGATATTTTAGTCACATTGTTGTTCACCGAAGGTACTGCTATAAGATACCAGACAACCTACCACTGGCTTCAGCTGCACCTTTTCTCTGTGCAGGAATTACTGTTTACAGCCCTATGATTCATTATCACATGAATCATGCAGGCAAGTCTCTCAGAGTAATTGGGCTAGGAGGTCTTGGTCATATGGAAGTAAAATTTGGAAAGGCTTTTGGATTGAATGTAACAATTCTTAGCACATCTGCATGAAAGAAGGATGAAGCATTGAACATTCTTGGAGCAGATAAATTTATTGTGTCATCTGATAAAGAGCAAATAGAGGCTTCATCAAAGACTCTAGATTTCATCATTGACACAGCTTCAAGGGACCACCCAATTGATCCTTATATGCCACTTTTCAAGAATACATGAGTATTTTTCATTTTTTAAGTTATTTCGATATCTCTAATTTATTTTTTCCTCGCTTACTTAGCATATCAATTCTTGAATCAAGCATTGCAGGTCACCTGAGGTTCAAACATCAAGTGTCGACAACACTTTATTGAGCAGCTGCTGAAGGATCTAACACTCTATGCAATATCATTGCTTCTCTTCATTATTTTCTTCTCAAAGATAAAACAATACTTTCACCAGTGCAGAAGGCAGAATTATAACTAGTTAGCTGATGAAAGGCAGAGCTTTCACCAGCTAACTAGCAAATCTTAAGGCAAAATAACTGGTGAAACCTGAGACTGGCCAGTGAAGGTGTATTTTTGCCCAGATCAAATTTTTTCTCAACCAAACATCTTGAAAATTGTTTCTAAAGATGCATATTGAATTTACAGATCAAATTCAAGATCTGGATTGGATAAAAAGGATGTTTGAAGAGGTGCCAAAGTCATATCAGACACCTATTTTTGGGGTACAAAATCAACTGTTTTTTCAATTCTATCATGATCAAAGCACATCTGCGAGCCTTGGAAGGCTATCTGCACATATCATAGGATCTAAAAATGCTTTGTATCTGAAGTTGCTACTGTATTGATACACGATCCAGAAAAGGTTTACAGAGACATGGTTGCAACCGACAACACCCTCCATTGGTGGCTTCACAGCCTGAGTTTTTATTATTACTGTAGACTTATTTGAGTCTTCTTTATGATCGTCCACACAATCCAGTGGATTTTTGGTTTACTGTAGTCCTTGATTCTGCTTCTATACCTTGTGTAAATTCTAGTGGTGGTGCAGCTTGGTTTCTTCATTGTGTTTCTGGAAGGCTGAAATATGCAATTGGTGAAAATCCTCATGTCTCTCCTAATCATGGAAGATAGTCATGGTGGATATGCCTGTTGACCTCATACTGAGAATTGGGAGCGCTGTAAATAGAGAGAGGAGCTTCGTCTAGCAAACCCTGGGGTCTTTGTACTCTTGCAGGTAATCGAGATTCATCAAGTTTTGATTTTTGGGTAAGTTTCTGTTTTCAGTGGTTTAGGCGAGCTTGTGTGCACTCATTAACCACCGAAAAGGCTGAATGAATCCATGGCCCAATACTAAAGGCACAAGTTCTGCTAGGTTCTTGGATACTTCACAGGGAGGTATCCATCCCAGTTGGAGCCAGATGTTAGCGATAAAAAACGCACTGGCATTTTTGAAAGAACGATGCCTAATATTGTAGGGAAAATTTTGATAGTTTCCCAGGATCCAAATGAATATTTGAAAGCACCATTGGAAAGCTTAGATTTTCTAGATGTCGATCGACTATTTAAGCATGCAAAACAAACTCTCCATGATTGAGAAATTTGATTTTGAAAAAATCTGCGCTTTCACCAGCGCAGAAGGCAGAATTATAACTAGTTAGCTGTTGAAAGCCACACCTTTCACCAACTAAGGAGTAGATTTTCGGGTAAATTAGTTGGTGAAAGCCTGTAATGCCAGAATACTCGAAATTTCTCCCAGATCGAGATTTTTTTGGGTTTTAATGGTTTGAAATATTCTTCAATAAGCTGATTATGAATTATCAAATCAAAATCTAAAGGCCATTCTTGGAGATGAAAGTCAAAAGGGAATTTTTTGACTAGATTTGGTCATTTTCAAGGGCAAAATGTTAGAGATTTTTGGCACACATCATCAAATTCGAATTCCACTTTCAGAGGAACAGATCAAAGAGCCTTGGAAGTCTAGGCTACACTTCATCAACTTTCAACCAATGTTTGAAGACCAAAAGATAGAGAATGACCTCATCTTGAGGATCTCTCCTTATCTTTTGTAAATCAGTTTTGACTTTCTATTTTTAGAATATCAGATCCATTCTTTTAGGATCTGAAAACTGATTGTAAAAGGCTATAAATGCCTAGCTTTTCTAAGAGTTTGGGGGTTCAATTTTGGATACTCTTTGGCTATTGTACTAAGACACTTATTTTTCAATACAGAATTAGTCTTCTTTTGTTGTTAATGACAGATTTCTTCATCTATTCCATGTTCTATACTTTATTTCAGTTTAGCTCAGCGATTAAGAACTGTCATCTTCTTATTTAGCTCATAAACTTGAACTAAAGGAATTCTTGCTGGCTTGTATGATCCTACACACTGCTGTACTTGATTATCTAGATCAGTTTTCTCCGTACCTTTTGATATTACTCTGTCTGTTCATTGATTCCTAAAAGCACTTTTTCATTCGAGTGCACCGTGAGTTGTCTTCTCATTAGCTACTCTCTATTATCCCATTGATCCACACTTTCATTGTTCATAATTTATAAAGTTACCAAGCATCCTTAGCCTACAACCCTAAGGAGTTTCTTGGAGTGATAACACCAGTGTTGGTAAGTCCAAATTACTCAAAGGAATTTCTTATTTTTTCCTTTTCCTCTAATAACACTATTGTTGTAATCCTTTTACAAAGAAATGAGGAAAATCATGAACAAACAATTGCATTTTTCAGCAAGAGTTTAAGATATTTTGAAATCAAATATAACATCATGGAAAAACAAGATTATGCATTGGTTAAAGCTTTGAAATATTTTAGAGTTTATGTGATTCATTCCAAACTAGTTGACTATGTACCTAGTAGCACATTGAAAGGGATTATGAATAAACCTGATAGTGATGGAAAAAGAGGAAAATGGATAGAAAAAATCCAGGAGTATGACCTCGAAATAAAACCAACAAAATTGATTAAAGGTAAATATTTAGCAAAACATCTAGTAGAATCAAATTGTAGAGTTCTTGGAAAAAATTAGATTTCAAAAATAACAAAAAATCCTTCAATAGAGTTTGGGGAAGTAGATTTGCAACAACCTCTAATAAAGATACATGCCAAGTTTTCTCTCTCTCCTTGGTACAAAGACATTGTTTTTTATTTGCAAACTCTTGAATTTCCACCTCATTTCTATCAAGCAAAAGCTAGATCTCTTAAATTTCAAGCAATCAAGTATTGCACAATAGATGAAAATATTTATTGGAAGGACCCTTTGGGTATTTTATTAAATTGTATGGTTCAAGAGGAAATTGAGGGAATCATAGATGAATTTCACGAAGGCATATGTGGAGGACATCATTCTTAGAGTGCCAAAGCATACAAAATTTTGAGAGCAGGCAGTTATTGGCCAAAACTATTCTCATAAGTGAATGTAAAAGTAATATCTTGTAAAGAACGTAAGATTTTTGCAGGTAAACAAAAGCTTCCTTCATTACCACTAGTACCTGTAAAAACTGAAGCCCCTTTTCAACAATGGGGTCTTGAATTCATAGGTGAGATTCATCTCACATATAGTGCACAACATAAGTGGATTTGAACTACAACAAACTATTTTTCTAAATGGGTGGAAGAAATTCCTACCAAATTTGCTACTGATGCAGTTGTAATCAAATTCCTCGAGGAAAATATTCTTTCTATATTTGGATGTCCTATAACCCATGTCCCCCTTTGTCATTGATGGCAACACTCATGCTCCCCCTATCATCATGATCCCAATTTCTCTCCCCCTTTGACATCAATGGCAAAGGGTATGGCTTCTCCCCCTGAGTTTAATGGAAAAAGGTAACCTTCTTCTTTGGGGCTGCTCCCCCTGAACATGTGGCACTCAATAATACT
>JASDQU010013910.1:36419-65993 GCA_032191745.1 Picea mariana | reverse complement strand
TTTATTTATACCATTTATGTCACTTCCTTTTAACATTAGGGCCGACCTGACACTTTCTTATTTTGTAATTCTTTTCTTTAATTATCTTTAGGGCCTACATGTACAATTCACTTTGTCATCTTCAAAAATTCATTTCTCCTCAACCATGAGGATCCACGTGACATGCCACATACCAACGGAAACAACATGATGTATACTATCCATCCATGGGTGTTGTATCTGCATGTGCATTTTCCTTCATGTCTAAATAACTTCATCAATCTTGTGGTCCAAAACCCATGACTAGGGTTGACATCAATGACAACAACCAATCTTCCAACATTTTCAACAATGGGGTCTTGAATTCATAGGTGAGATTCATCTCACATATAGTGCACAACATAAGTGGATTTGAACTACAACAAACTATTTTTCTAAATGGGTGGAAGCAATTCCTACCAAATTTGCTACTGATGCAGTTGTAATCAAATTCCTCGAGGAAAATATTCTTTCTATATTTGGATGTCCTATAAAAATCATAACAGAAAATGCCCAAGCTTTTAAATCCATTGCAATGATAAAATTTTGTCAAAAATATAAGATCATTCTTGGACATTCTACTGCCTATTATCCTCAAGGTAACGGGTTTGAAAAATCATCAAACAAAAGTTTAATGAAGATAATTAAGAAAGTGTTGTATGATAATAAAAGGGATTGGCATTCTCACTTAAAATTTGCACTCTGGGCCAACAAAATCAACACTAAAATATTCACAGGTATATCTCCCTTCCAATTAATTTATGGCATTGATGTTGTACTTCCTATTAATCTTGCTTTGCATGTGATGAAATTGTAGCAGGACATTGAAGAAGAACCTGATGACCTTACTAGAATAATGAACTAGCTGATTGAAGTACAACAAACTAGAAAACATGTTAATGAGAAATTTTAGGAATATTGAGACAAGATGAAAGCCATTTTTGATAGGAGAGAAAAATAAAGAAATTTTGTTCTTGGTGACTTACTGTTGAGATGGGATAGCAGGAGAGAAGATCATGGCAAACATGTAAAGTTTTATAATTTATGGCTTGGACCTTACAAGATTGATGCAATTGAAGGAAATAACTCATTTTCCCTTCAGAATATGGAAGGAAATTTGCTGGAATTTCCTGTGAATGGGCGGTTCCTAAAACATTTTATTCAGTTTTAAAGTCTCTTAATTTTCTTTCATTGTATATAACCATTTTGGATTAACATTGGCTTTCACTTTTTCGTAAATTTTCAAAAAAGAAAAAATAACTTTTAACAAATGTTTTTTGTAAATAAGTTTTCAAAATTTATAAATCTTAATTATCACTTTATCAATAAATCTTACACAGACTCATCATTATCACTTTATCAATACAGATGATCCAATTAAAACAAAAATCATAGTTTTCTTTCTTAGAATATTTTCTAGCAGACTTATCGTAGATGATTATAAATCCAAATAAATATTCTCTTTAAAATAAGTAGATCCTTATGTTTTCAAACTTTATAAATATTAATTGAAAAGGTTGTTCTAAATACTAATGAAGATTTTGACATGTTAATTTTAAACCAGAAAGGAGAACATCTTACTTATTTCCTCATGAAAGTTGAAAAGATATGTTTTGGATAATTCTTTCTAAGTAGAGGCTTTAGAGTCAAACTAATAACTAATTGTTTTACTCAAGGCATGCTACTAAATTGGCATATTTTGGAAATAAAGAGTTAGGACTGAGGAAATGCAAATCTTTATGAGTATACTTTATCACTCTGGTATTTCTAACTCATCCTTGATAAACAAACATCATCCCTTAGTGTGTAAAACATTATTGATTACCCCCATCTCATGTAAAGTGTAAAAAAATTGAAAGTTATGGTGAAAGGAAATTCGATTGGAAAATGCAGGTATCTTCACTAGGGATATGGATTCTCGCTGGAAGTGAAGCAAGCCTATGATCTCGGGGTGACTACACCATAGGCTAAGGACACTTTTTGGCAGTGTAGAAACACCATGAGGATGAAGAAGATTACCAATGTGTATCTTTATTTTATTACTCTATCAAATTAGTTTCCTCAGAATTAACTTTGTTCTAACCTGAATTAAGCCATAAAATGTTTATCTTTAAGCCCCAAATACATTGAGTTTTTAAACATCGGTTATAAATTTGACTCTTCAACCAAAATTTATTACTGCATTACCCTAGACAATTCCTAAGTAAAGTTGAATGGGTGAAAATATTTTTATCCTTTTATGGTATTACTTTCTAAAAACATGTTAAATTCTGAAATTACTAGTAGTTCAGTCGCTTCAATTATAGATTAAACAATACAATTGAGAAGAAAAAGGCTTATTTTTGTTTTAAACAGAAGTTGAAATTTACTAGGAGTGTTTAGAATTAGTTTTCTTTTTCAGAATAATGATTCCATACCCAATAATGAAGGCACCTGGTCTACATTCCTTTAGTACCTCACAGGGAGACACCATCCCCAATTGGAGCCAGATGTTGTAACATCTTTCAAAATTTTCATAAAATATTGAAATAAAATATAGAAAATTTTGATTAAGGGTTAATTAAATAGTTAGATAGTTTTAATCATTATATTTTCTTTAATCTTAAGTTTTATTTATTTTTAGATTATAGTACTTTGTAAATTGTAGTAATATAAATTTTATTTTTAGTTTCGTATTGATTTTGATATAATTTAATTTTATATAGTTTAGTTTGAATTTAGTGTTAACTTTGTGTTTTATGCTCTCAAACACTCTTTATTATATATTAATAAATGTCGTATTATTTGCAGCCAATCACGCGCTCCAAAGAAGAAATCAACGGTCCACAATGAACCGTGGCCCCTCTTGACTTTACGATGTTTAACGAAAAGGCGACCCCCAATGGTGATATGAAGCGGTTTTTGAAAATGCAATGTGGCAACCATAGGAATGACCGTGAACCCTCCCTTGGTGGATTTCAATACCACAATCGACCCCCTGTGAAAAAAACTTTATGTATTTTGGATATAACACGTGTCATAACGAAAAAGGTATAAAAGGTACAATATGTATGTTTTCTATAAAATATTTTTATTTCATATATATTCTTATGAGTGTTCATTCACTTGCCACGTATGACCAAGTCATCAAACACGGAGTGCCAACTCACCTCACATGTGTCATCCAATTGAGACATGCCAAGTGTCCAATAAAAACTAAGATAACAAAAAAAAAATACAAAAAGAATGAAATGAGAACAAAGGTTAATTTCAAAAAGGAAAAAGAAATCTCTACTAAAAGAAAAGAGAAAACGACTAGCCAAAGAAAAGATAATACAGGGTTGTTGACCAACCCACCATTTGAGTCTTTCAACCTATCTGCAAATAATTCTGGGTAAATTCTATCGGTTAAATTCTTAGATTTATTTTAAAAGATGAATTCTTCTAAATCTAAAGCAGACAAGGAAACCCCATCTGTCGAAAATATAGACTTAGTTGAAAGAGTTTGTCAAGTTTATGATACTTTGTTTAGTTTTGATTTGTATGAACTACATAATCTATCCCTTGAGTGTTCAAAGAGTTTAAAGGATTATTATCATGTCTGGGAGTCTGACCTCACAAAATTCATCGTTCCCCAAACTTATAGTTTCCCATAGTTTGTGTCCTGGTGTGCATTGAATTACGAGCCTTCTTCAAATTCTACAGTATCAAAGAATGGGGCAGTTCTATTCAAGATAGATACACAATCAATCTATGAGATGTTAAAGGTAACAAAAACCCTATAAAGTCAACCTTTGAGTGAAGAAAACCTTATTTCCATATATAGTCAACTAAACGCTCAGGAGAAACAGACTCTTCTACAAGATTATTTGGATAAAGATACAACAATCCATGGAAACTCTGATACCTATGAGAGTAGCTTGTTCCCAGAAATTTCCAGAAAAAATATTATCTTGATGTGTTCCATTTTGGGTTATGATAATTATAAAGTGGTTGATGATATTGTTTTAGTGTTCATGTCAACCGTTTATCCCTAAAAAATCAAGCCTTTAACTAGATTCATTTTTTCCCAGCACCTACCTAAAACATTGCACTATCAGTTGACAGAGTTTACATTCAACATATTTGGTAGATTCCAGTCCTATCTATTTCATCTCCATTTGTATTTTCAAGCAATAAAGTTTCAACATTTGGACTTAAAAACAAAAGATGAAGTCGAAAATCCAATTTCGGTGATTCATTGGACTTCATTGATTAGGAAGAAACCACAAAATTTTGGATTCTTAGAATTTATTGATCAATTCATGGCTATGGCTTATTCTAGGTTTTATCTAGACTTTGACACATTATTACATTTCTCTTTAGATACAAAGGTTAATGATTGGTTTTTAATTCAAGACAATAAAGGGATTAGAATCTATGGTGCTGAGGTTAAACCTTTCAGAGTGCCAAAATTTCTAACTATGAGGATTTTTTCCCGAGAATATATTAGACAAATATTGAATTCCGACCAGGTTTATTTTGTGTCAAAGAAAATAAAGGGTACTTTTAAATTGAAAAAGGAAGTGGGTCCTTTTTTTTGTGAATAACAGGGCAATTATGCAGGTAGTAGAAATTTTATTGCAGGTAGTAGAAAGTTTATTGCAGGAGATGAATTTTTAACAGGGAGAAATACAACATTATGATCCACATTCCATTATTTCTACCAAAATAAGTAAAGTTGATCTGTCACCATATGAGATTCAAATTCAACCTCAACTGGAGAAATTGATGAATCAATATAGTTGGGAACAAGTACAAAGAATTATATAGGGTCAGATACATGAGGCATTTCAACTATCTCAACCAACAAACATAGAGACTCCTCAACAACATGAAAATTCTAATAAAATAAGCTTCTCAGAGTCTTCATAAGTTTCAGAATCAGAGGTAGAAAAAATCAAAGAAGMAAAAGCTAKAAGAGATAGTCAAAGATGTAGCCAAACATTRGAAAGTGTACGAGATACTACATCAAGAGAGCCAACTTTTACAATGGAATTTATTCCATCTACAATTATTCGAAAGGCCAATATTCAAGGAGGAGAAGAATATTCAAAATCCGAGCAAGAAATAAGTTCTCAATATTGGGAAATAAAGAACAAGAATGTAAAGATTAAGAAGGACTTATTTCCTAAATTATATCAAGGAACTTATAATACCATATTGTTTTCTACTTCAGATTTTGATAAAGTCAGATTAAATATATCAACGTTGGAACCCACAACTCAAACTAGCAAAGGTGCCACTAATTACAAAGCTACTAAGTTCTCTTATGATTTAAATCAAAATCGTCTGGTGGATAAAATGGAACTTCATAGGCAAACAAGTGAAATGATTTGCATAGATGCCATACAAACTACTCTTGGAATGAAGAAACTGCATAATATGACGAATAAAATCAAAGAACAATTGAGACTAGAGAAGTTATTCACCATAACAAAGCAGATGAGAATTGAAGAATTGGAGAATATGATGCTTAAGATAAGAAACAATTCCAATGATACTGAGCCTATGCAAGACTTGATCAACAATAAAAATATTGATATTTTGGCCTTAAATAAACAACTAAACCTTACAAACATTGATCACGTGCAGACTCCAGAGCTAAAGACAAAATAACAAGAAAAATACTGATTAGTAAATAAAATAGTTCAAATGAAAGCATAGATTGAGCTATATGAACAAAAGATAGAGGCTTACAGGAAAGGAGCTTCCTCTTCACAGAGTACAACACCTYTTKATCCATYTGAAGGATTAGTGAGAGCTCTATCCRATCTAAATGTTAAAGAAATGGAAATATAAAATTTRAAGAAATTAGTTGTTGTCCAAAATGATGAGCTCAATATTTTGAAAGATCAAATAAATGACAAAGATAAGGCCATCACATAGTTTCAAATTGAAAGAAGACATGAATTTATTGAAAAATAAATTAGTGGGAAAATCTTAGTTAATGGGAGCAAGGCATATGAACTGGGATCAAATTATCACAGAACTTACTAAAATTTGGGATTATTTCAAATTGATCGATGAAGAGTTAATTCTGGTAAAAAAGGCGAAGAAATATATACAACAAGCTTTCCAAGACTTGGGAAACAATCCTCAATTAGTAAGCAAAATCATAAAAGTCATTAATTCTAAATCCAAAGAAGAATTAAGAAAAAGAGGAACCCCGGATGGGGTGACATGCGGCGACGCCTTGCCACATGGCTCAACATCAAGCCATAGCTTAAATGCTGTAGGACACTCCCCATCCCTTCCGCATTTACGATGGTAGCCGGCCATTACAACCGCTATACGGAGGAGGGACTTCTCCCTTGCGCGAACGCACTTGCTCAACCAACATTCAATATGACAGGGTTAATGGGAAGCCATGTGAAGCCGTCATTTGGTAATTCGAAAGCTGGAGAGCCTGGACAGAGCTGGTTCAGTCTCATTTTGGACCTCCCCGCCAGTTGGGAGCTCTGGTGCAGTTCTGGTTCATTCTCATTTTGGTTCATTCTCTCTGTATCTTTATCCACCCCTCATCAACAATGACAAGGAAACGAGGCAGGCCTCACCAAGGCTCGGCCTGGTACACCCACAAAGAGAAGAGGCAAAGGAGGAAGAACCTGGAGCGCACTTTGTCAATGGCGACTTCCATTCTCCGGTAGAGAGCACAAGCCGACCAATTGGCACTCCATGCCATTATCGCTGAGCCTGGGACAGAACGCAACATGCACACCATGGCAATTGAGCCTGGAAGATGTTTGAAGGGAGGCACTGCGGACGATTTTCCAACCTATTATGTTGATGAAACGTCGTACCTGGAGGACTTAGCGACCACCCTGGAACCCCAAGCCACGGTGCTTGAAATACAGGCTGGAAGCGGTCCGAAGGGAGAGCCGGCAGACGAATTCCCAATTTGTATTGTTGAAGAGATACCATGGACGGGTGACTACAATCCCACCAACCATGCTGAGAAGGCAACGAACGAGGACGAGGCTCGAGACAATGTATGTGCAGAAGGGAATGTGGACGAGACAAGAGAAAGGATGAATGTGGATGCGACCAGAGTAGGACTGAACGTGATCGAGGCCAAAGCAGGGATGAACATGGAAGTGGGGAACGAAACCTTCGACGAGGTAGGAAATAATGACTTGCATGGTCCACTCCTCCATGCAGACCATCTGGCTCTGGTGTTTGAACTCTGAGGCCACATGGCAGACCAAGAGCACAAAGCCCTCCTCATGGGACAGTGTCTGGACTTTCTCCTTGACGCGTACTCCAATGCTCTAGCAAAGAGGAAATGTCCAATGTGCACGCAGCCATTCGCCATCCCAGCTAGATCCACGTGGCAGAAAGGCAATGGTGATAGGTCACCAGGTATCTGAGTTCTCCTATGCTAGTTTGTTTTCTGTTTCATCATGATGTTGCTAAATGTAAACTTGAACTATGGCCATCTATCCTACTTTCCTTCGGGCAGGATAGAGGGAAAAACAATTTTTAGCTTATCTTCCTAGACTCATTTCACTCCAAACTATGCTGGTGTTCGGTAAAACGACAACATTTTTGGTGGCTCAGGACGACTATATCTCTGTGTATTTTGTCAATGTTTCTCTGTTAACTTAATATAGCAGGTACTATCTTTTTTACTTAAAAAAAGAAAAAAAAAGAAAAAGAGGAATAAATGATCGTACATGCATGGTTATGGAAACAAAAAATATTTTTATCAAAAGGAATTTGATTTAGCGAGCACAAAACAAGTGTATCATGGTTCAAAGGAATATTGAATCATTCTCAAAATAATTGAAGAACTTGATCAAAATGGGGTTACCAAATTGTTGGACTAAGAAAGGTAATATGCTCACATTTGAAAACTACAAGCAAGATATTATCAAGGCCAGAGAAGATTCAAGTAAATTCAAAGAAGCAACTGGCATGATTAAAGGTCAAACAATAGTATATTGTTTGAGTGATGACTTCTACTTACTATGGAAAATTAAGAATTTATTTGCAAATACTCCTACTTATGACACATATAAAGAATTGGATATTTCCTACAAAAATATGATATCGTACAAGTATCCATCAGATAAGGATTGGGATATCCTCATGAAATTGACGCAAGAGTGATAAGGAAGAACAAAATGAAGAGAAAGAAGGGATTTGAACAACTGTCTTCCATATATTTCTATTTTGAATATGAAAGATTTATTTTGCATATAGAGAGCTATAAAATAATATTGAATAACCACTTGTGTTGACACATCCAAATTGTATAAAGTCTAAGAAAGACTCGATGCAAAAGAGAACTTTTTCCTGGGAAAATAACAACTTTTAATAAACTTTTATTCCAGACTTGGAGTGATTCTACATCTCGATGTTTCAGTTCATGTGATTCATGTTATTTGTGTTATTTTCATGTTCATACTTTCTTCTTGAATGTATTTGATGCTCTAAGTGTGATAATTTAGTATGACCTCTACTATTACAACTACAAAGAAATCATTAAGGTCACAGATTTCTCAGATATACTGTAAGTATTGAATGGACCTGTGCCTAATTGATTATTCCTTGTGAATAGAAACAAATTGTTCTTTTCTATTCATTTTCTATTCTTAGTTCAGATACATGCTCTGTAATAATTTCTTCTATTGAATGGTAAAATAATATTTATCAGGAAAGATACATTGTTTTACTTTCAATTTTGTCTCCTCAAATTCTTCTTTCACTCATCCAAGATTTAAATCGTCTGAAACATTGAAATTATTCCCTCAAGTTATGATACTTAAGCATTAAAGATCAATAATCAAATCCCAAGGTAAAATCAACAAAAGACACTATTTTAGGAAAGACAAACAATATCAAAATCAATCAAAGTAATTGATTCCTTGGCATAGTTTCCTAGCCAAAAATATCTCAAGGGTTACAACAGGGACAATAGTGGCAATTAGTACTCCTCATTGTTTGGGGAAGCAGACCTCAACAACTTTATTAAAATTCATATTCAACTATAGAATAACAAAGGAAACAAACACTAAGGTTGGGTTAGGGATAGAGGAAAAAGAAGCAGAGGCATAAGTAAAGACAACGACAAAGGTAAACATACAAATTGTAGCCACAACTCATGAACTATAGTCAATAGTTGATTAAGATAATAGTCCATAGTAAGAGAATAATCAAAAGAATCCAATTGGAAATCCTACCCCTTACCTTGTTTCTCTGCATTGCATAAGGGATGTGCAATATTTTAAGTTGGAAGTTATGATGAGCCTCTGAATTGCCTACTTGTGCTCATATTTTCTTGACTATTTTACCTTCAATATGTCCTTTGAATGCTCCTTTCCATCTCTAAATTATTGCCATAATGATCACTTATACCCATTTCAATTTATTTAGTAGTTTCTTGCGAATTGACATGTTTGACATGATTATGAGATCATAGTGACATGATACTTAAATTTTATGAGTAACTTGATCAACTTTCTATATGTTGCCAAACCTTACACTACAGAATATTATGCTAACAAATGCTATGCTATGGAATGATATGCTACATAATCAAGGATGATTTTAAGGATGGAAATTTATATTAAAATGTAGAAACATGGGCTAATATTACTAGTCCTTAATATGAAAAATGTAAAATGTTTGGCTATAGTTTTGTAAAAATATTCAAATTTATAAGGATTTTATATAGTTTCTATAAATTTTTGGCGATTTTTAAGGTAAAATAGTTTTATTCTATGGAATTTGGGTGAATCATTTTTAGAAAAAATGGAAATTAGCGAATATTTTTTTGGGAGAAACCATGGAAAATTAGCCCATTTGCGAAATTTAGCCCCTAAAATCATCTATGTACATAATGTTATGCTAACAAACCTTATGCTATAGAATGATATGCTACATAACCATATGGTGCAGAATGTTGTGTTGCCAAATTATATGTTGTCGAATTTATATTTTATGATGGCTAACCTTTGTGTAAAAGATGCATGTGTTGTAGAAATTGCAGTTGGAATAGATTTGTGCTACATAATACATTATCAAGTTAAAGAGTGTGTTGTAGAATTCATAGTTATCTCAAAGAATAGATTTGTGTTTTGGAATGCAATCATTACTATAGAATCATGTATTCCATTATTATAGGGGTTTGGAATGTGCCTCTCACTATATTTCATATGAATCATGATGGGAAATAACTCAAGGTATCTATAAGACCTGGGTTGCCAAGCCCAAGCATGTGCCCTCCCACCACGAATTGAAGTGAAGATAACTAGGCAAGTAGGACACTTAGTACACTTGAAGACATGATGTCTTCATATAGAGGACAAGTTAGGGTTTCCTTGGGTGTGTGATTTTCCAAGGGATGACTTACGACACAATTTAGATGAGGGTGTTTGAAAAAGGTTGTGGGAGGAAGACAATACACTACACCAAATGGAAAATCGTCTAAGGCATGAGGAGGGAATGCTTATGTGAGTCATCCCAACTCACCCATGAT
Organism: Picea mariana; assembly: GCA_032191745.1. Lineage (NCBI taxonomy): Eukaryota > Viridiplantae > Streptophyta > Pinopsida > Pinales > Pinaceae > Picea > Picea mariana. Next base: position 55,474 of record JASDQU010013910.1, on the reverse strand, counting down.
GGGTTGGATGTATGGATGGTGAAGTTGGTTGAAAATTTGATGGACGTAGCCAATATGTCATGTAACATAAGTTAGACCATGGGACGATTGATGAAAGGTTGTGGGAAAGACTTGGGCACCCAACAAAATGAATGAGTTGGCCAAGGAAAGGAGGGCATGCTTAGGCAAGTTGGCTTGACTCACCTAAGGGGTGCATGCACCTAAACAAAGGTCAATCAAACAGTTAAATGGACAAACTTTCCGAACAATAGTTTGTATCACCTAAGGGAAAGAGATGTGCCAGTTCATTAGGGAAGGTGCCTATATAAGCATACGGGTGAGAGAAAAAAGGAGGACATTCAACATTCAATAGCTACACTTCAAAATCGCATAGACTAAGGCGTTAGAGGCAAGTTCGTGGTAGAGAGGGTGATTCCTCCCAAGGGGCCAAGTCACACCTGGTGGATGACTTGTGCCGCCTTGTGGAGTCTGCAATGAAGATAATAGAAGTGGGAGAGTTTTCTTGAGACAAGGCAGTTGATGGATGAGTTGGGTTTTGTGGTGATGTGTGATGTTGCATGACTATGTCATGAAGTGAAAAACAATTTGGCAATCGAGAGGGGAGTCGAACGAACGAAGGCAAGGGAAGCATGGAACACAACACTAAAGCATGAGGGCAAAGTGTGAAGTTATCCGTCAAGTGTTTTAGTCAGTGGAACGAAGGTATTCACAAAGTGGGAATGATGGAGGTTTGTCTTATGTATTTTTCACAGGTGTATTGTTGGGTATAACTAAGAAAAATATCCTTGTAAATATTCTTTGGTGTGGCATGAGCCGCAGGCTCGACACATTGTTGTCTCTTGTAATAAAACTTAGGTATTTGGTTAGTTTGGCCTCCCAACTTACTTGCACAATCATTTAACTGTATACTTCATGTATTATATTACTTGTTAGATGTTCTAAGTATGAATGTTATCATAAATTGTTAAATGGTAAAATATTCTAAGTGCTAGGGGTAGTCCAAACCAAGTAGACCAGAGTGGCCTTGTCCCTGAGTCAAAAAGTTGTGGTTTCACATGCTTTTGAGAATGATGGATGTTTCTGCCATCTTCCCAAGTTCTCCATCAGAATGATAGTTGGTATCAGAGTGAAAAACTTAGGTATCCTAGCAAGGGACAAGTTTGAGTTCATTTTGTTGAGCAGTTGGTGAGCTCTTCACCATTGTCACCATCATGGCAGTTGGATCTGAGCTTGTTGTGCAGATATTTTAGTGAGTTCTCTTCATCACTATCACCTTTGTGATAGTTGGTATCAGAGCACATGACATATTGCATATCAGAGAAAACTGTGGAAGTTAGTTTGGTGGATGGTTTGGTGATCCTTGTCACTGTCATGTCATGAGATATCAAAATGTAGTCTAAGTTGCAAGGTAGTTGGTTGGGCATGGTTTCACCATGACAACTTTGTGTCATGCATAATCAAGAACAATAGTTAAGTCAGTTGGGTTGTGGACATCGATCACAACCTTTCGACAAGGTAACTCTCTGTAGAGTTACACATGTCGATTAACAACATAATGACTTAATAGTCAGGTGGTGTGTGCATGGTGTTCTGATGTGAAAGCAATCAAGGCATGAATATGATAGTGTAACGAAGATGGGTTTAGTTGGTTGCATGGAGAAAGTGACTAGGACAAGGTTTTTCATATCTCAAAGCTAAGTTGAAGACTTGATGTGAATAGTTTGGATGCACCTTTCTGAGACGTGTCTATGATGGGCTTCACTATACATATTTGTTGGGTTATGTTGTTGTAGGCCTTGGGTTGCAACGAAAAATTGATGTAACAGAGTGTGTTGTGGAGCTTGGAACCTTGATGATGAAGATAATTGAGGTACATATAGGGAGTTCGATTGAAGTGTGATGACTTGGGCACATAATTGTTTTTGACTTAGCCAAAATTTGATGGGGAATAAGTTTCTCTTGAGCCATAACACAAAGGTTCGTTTCGTAATCAAACTTGGTGGTTTGGAGTGAGTTGTAGACCTATAAAACATGATGACTTGAACCTTAGGGTTTCCAGAGATGCCATGAATGAGCATGATTGTTTCAAGTTCTTTGCAAGATTTAAGTTGTTGTGTTTGGTTCCTTGGAGGGATATGAGGATACTTGATTGAAGAAAAGGGTAACCTATTTCCACCATAGAATTGGGGGAGTCCCAAGTCCTATGACTTTCATTGGAGTCAAAAAATAGTTTGGAGCACTTTGGTCAGTGGAATTAGGTATATTTGGTTACAGATACATGGACGAGTTGGATTTTTATATATCTCTTTTATGAGGTGTGTTGAAGGGCTTGTTGGGATGAAGAAGACAGTGAGATGCATGCTTTATTTGAGAGGTTGGGTGAGGTGTCTTGGAACATGGGTTCCTTATCCATTTTTATTGATTCGTCATGTGATGACTTGATCATCATGACATAAATCTAAAGGATGAAATGACTTGGGGAAAAAACAAGATGATTTGTTCCAAGGGATGAACGTAAGCAGTTGTGGCTCATTTTCCTTGGAACACTTTAGTCAGTGTGTTGAGACACTTGTGGAGGAAGTTGTTTACTTACACAGAATGGAGGATCACACAGATAGGTTGAAATGCAACATGAATGAAGCAATAGTGTGGTGATGACTGTTGGATGTGTGAGACTTGCACACTTGGAACACTTCATAGACAGGTGACCGAGAATATGGGAGATTGGACGATGAAGCTAAGCTCACACTTGACTTGGGAGGACTTGTCAGCGAACCATGTTTCCATGGAGGGCATGGTTGTAGCAGTGATGAGACAGTCTCGAGGATCCTACAGTTTATGGGATGAGTGAAGAGAGAATATTTGGTTGGTCGCACATGTGGTATACATGCAATGATGTCTTTGTCTTTTTGCATAGATTGGATATGGGATGTGTTGGGTGCAATGATGGGGGGAAGTGGTAGTATCGTTTGTAGCTAGGGTAGATGATGAAGTTGGGAAGTTAGAGGAAGAATTCATTTTGGAGTGACATTGCAGTGTGATGGGGAAAAGGAGTTGCCTTGGAGAGACATTGTATAGAGGAGTCGAGTTGTGGATGGGGGAGACAAGTTTTGACATGGAGGTGTGCCTTTGTACAAGTGAATAAGATGGTTGGACAAACCACCCAACTAGTTTGACACTCGGACAATTTAGTGCGCAATGACATAGTGAAGGGGTTAGACTCGAAATGAACAATGATTCATTTGTGCAATACTTGGACATTGTGAAATAACTTCTGAACAAAGTTGGATGATGAAAACAATAGGGAGGAAAGTGCAATATTGCCTTAGTGCTTTTGGGTTGAGCATGTGGTGGATGTTGGATAGAAATAACTATGTTCATTTGTGTGATGAGGCACTCATAAATTGGATACAAAGTCGGATTAGTTACCCAACTTGTTCAAAACGTGGGGGTTGCAACCACGTGCGGAGGCATGATAGAGTTTAGTAGGAGTATGGGCACAATAGTTTGGCATGACAATTCAAAACTTAGACATTTTTCGTGTTCTAATTGGGGTTTTGAAAATGGTTGCAATCACAACATGGTAGAGAGTGATTGTCACAACAACAGGGGAAGCTTGGACAACATTGCAAACAAAGTTGGGGAAGAGATAAGTTGGTCGCACCAAAACTTTGGGAAATGTGGATGGTTTCATGGTGTTGCAAGTGGTCATAGCTATTGTGGAAAGTTGGGGTTTCCATTTTGGCACGAAACTTGGGTTTCCAATAGTAGTGGCGATGAAGGCATGAGTTCAGACAGAGGCTTGGAGACACCATATTTTTGTGGATGTTGTCAAGGGAGAAAACAACTTGGAGTAGGGGAGGATGTAAGACCTAGGGCGCCAAGCCTATGCGCGTGCCCTCCCACCATGAACCGAAGTGAAGATAACTAGGCAGGCAGGACACTCGGTGCACTTGAAGACACAATGTCTTCATATAGAGGATGAGTCAGGGTTTCCTTGGGCATGCGATGTGCTAAGGGGTGACTCAACCCAAGGTGAATTACAAAACAAGTTAGATAAGGGTGTTTGATGAAGGCCGTGGGTGAAATACCGAGTGCATCACCAAAACAAATCAACTAAGGCATAAGGAGGGATTGCTTAAGTGAGTTGGCCCGACTCACCTAAGGGACGCGCGCACCCACGATGGGTCAAGTGGATGGATTGTGGCATCGGTTGAATATTCACTAGACACAGCCAACATGTCGTGCAACATAAGTTAGACCATGGGATGGTTGATGAAAGGTTGTGGGAAAAACTTGGGCACCCAGTGAAACAAATGAGTTGGAGAAGGAAAGGAGGGTGCGCTTAGGCGAGTTAGACTGAGTCACCTAAGGGATGTGCACACCTTAATGAAGGTCAAAAAAATGGTTAAGTGGAAAAAATTTCCAAATGATAGGTCAACTCACCTAAGGGAAAGAGACATGAAGTTTCATGAGGGAGGAAACCTATATAAGCTCAAGGGTGAAACCAAAACAAAGGACATTTGAAATTCAACAATCACACTTCACAATCGCAGAGGCTGAGGCATCTGAGTTGCGTTCATGGTAGAGAGGGATAGATCCTCCCAAGGGGATAAGTCGAACCTAGTGGGATATTTGTGTCGCCTTGTGGAGTATGCAATGAAGACAACAAAAGAGGGCGGGTTTTCTTGAGACCAAGAAATTGATGGATGAGCTGGGTTTGGTGGTGCGGTGAGATGTTGCAAGACCGTTTCATTAAGTGACAAATAGTTTGGAAACCGAGAGGAAAATTGAATGAATAGAGGCAAGGGTAGCATGAACCACATACATGAAGCATGAGGTAAAAGTGTAAAGTTATTCGTCAAGTGTTTCGGTCAATGGCACAAAGGGATTCCCAAGGTGGACATGACAAAGGTCTATATTATGTATTTCGCATAGGTGTATTGTTGGGTATAAATGAACGTAAGATCCTTATAAATATTCTTTGGTGTGGCACGAGTTGCAGGCTGGACACATTGTTGTCTCTTGTAATACAACTTGGGTATTAGGCCAATTTGGCCACCCAACTTACTTGCACAGTCATGTAACTATATGCTTGATGCATTATATTACTTGTTGCATGTTCTAAGTATGAATGTTATCAGAAACTGTTAAATGGTAAAATATTCTAAGTGTTAGGCATAGTTAAGGCCAAGTAGACTGGAGTGGCCTTGCCACTGAGTAAAAAAGTTGCAGTGCACACACTATTGATAAATGTGGATGTTTCCACTGTCCACCCGATTTCTCCACCAGCGTGACAATAGACATGTAGTAAGTCAAGCAATTAATAAAACTCAAGTCAACTCGCCACAACTCAAATAATTCATAATGGCAAGAAAAAAATCGCTATTTTGTAGGAATTATGTTTGAGAGAGCCATGAATATCTTAGGGCTTGTTCCAGGAGAGCTCTGAGCTCATATTATATTTAAATCAATAATTGTAGCCTAAGATAGGTTAGCAATCAAACCAACTAGATTTGGGATAATTTTTTCTCCATTTTGACATTGTAATTTTGAATGCTTCAACTAATGTAAGACCTTATTTATTACTTCCATTWTCTTGCTATGAATAATGTTTTTATTTGAGGGATACAACACCTTGCTTTCTTYARAGTAAGGGCTCACTTTGAAGAAAGCAATCAGTGGTTGAATCCCCTCTTCTCATAGAGTAAATTGCTTGTTTTATTTATTTRTTTAATGGTTGTAGTTTTCTTTCATTGTTATGCTACTTGTTATTTGTTATTTTTATTTTGTTGTTGCATTTATTGATGAATTCGTGGATTCTCCAGTTGTGCATTCCATGGCTGAAAATTTCATTGTGTGTTCATTCCACAACTGCACCTACTCGTGGATTCCTCTCCCAATATGTCACGACCATCTAGTTGGCTAAGGAATCAATGTGTGGGGTTGAACACCACATTTTAGAGTGGATTTAATGTTTTCCATAAAATAATTTTCTTGCTTTGAGTGGTGTGTGATTCCTCTTTAAACATGCCATGATCTCGTGGTTGGTTCAGGAATCAATTTCCTTGCTTTCATTAGATTAATTTTACTTTCCACCAATTGTATTTCAATTCCTATAATGTAAATGCATTCCATAGTAGTGAGATAAAGTACTAAATGTGCAAGATCCACTCAGGGAAACTCATATTATAGAATGCCTACACCTTTAGCCCATGAGTAAGCAACGTCATTTAGGTTATCAACACCTAAGACCAACAATATAGATTTCATTTAGAAACACTTGAACTCTTTAAGGTTGCATTGTCAAAAAAATTGTAAGTGAGTTTGAGAATATGTATTACTAAAGGGGGGTAATGATACAAAAAAGGGGGATTCCCTGGCCTGCCAAAATGGAAATCAGGCCAGGAGTTCTCGAGTTATGTTTTCTGAAACATGCAAGGGTAGGACTAGACTTCCACCTTGGGAAACCAGCCCAATCCTACCATATCCAGTTTTTGCCCGTATAAGCGCAACATACATAACAAGGATAAAAAAATAACAGTAACAAAAGCTGATATTGGCATAGGACTGACCCGACTGACTTGAAAATAGACTAACCATACATTAATCCAGAATGATGATATTTTTATTTCCTTCATCCACCAGGATTTTGTTCTCCTCCTTTTGGGGGACTGTGCGAGTCTTTCTGATATGTGTTGGTGCTTCTTTCCCATCGGCTGGCATGATGTCCATGTGATGGACGTAGCGTAGGTAGAGGTGGAATTGGACAACCAATCATTCCATCTTGGCTTTCTGGTTCATCTCAACCTCAGTTAGCAGTCTGGTAGTGGTCTCCAGACTGTTGAGGCACCTCAATATTTCATTCAACAGCTTCGTGTGTTCCTTGCTATTCTCCCGTCTGGTGTCCTCCCTCTCCGAGCTCACTTTGCCAATTAGCATCTTTGTTTTCCACGACATCTCCATATTTTTTTGGTAGAGGGTTTCCCTGGGATGTGTAGCTCCTGGATCAATTATCCAGTCTACTTCCTGAGCTAGATCATCCCAGGTTTTTCCCTTGCACTTTTCATTGATTTCCTTCTCCATCCGGGTAATGGTTTACTTTCCTTTCGGCGCAACCGAGGTATGAAAGGTTCCCTCCGTGTATTTTTCTTCTTGCTCCATCCTTGAAAGTTGTCGGGGATTGTTAGGTGTTCCCTTCCCCTGGGGTTTGCGTTTTCTATTCATTCACTTCATTCGCACCATCCCGTCTGGTCTATAGCTACTCCTTTGTTGTGTTCTCAACCTATTCTTGTTGACCCGGGGGTTCCTCCTTTCCTTATCCTTGTGACTTTTGGTAGCCTCTGCAATTGTGTTCTTTTGTTTTCCTCTCTTCCTACTGTTCGGTCTCTTATTGAACTTCCCCTACTGTGGGCTCATCCTTCCAATCATGGTCAGCCCATAGAGGTGAAACTTCGCGTCCTTTTTTCCAGTCACAGCCCATATGGTCATAATGACTCGACCGCTATTCTTGTATTGGAACTTGCCCCTGCTCACTTGATATCCTTCTTGTCCACTCCCCGTACTTGGCCCTTGGCGTGGTGGAAAGATACTAGTTGTGTCAATCCTTCTTGCCTTACGTCATTAGCTGTGTGATGATTTCCGTCAATGCTTTCCCATGGGCTTCCACTGTAGATCTTACTGTTGACAAGATCTTGTTGCCGTGACCTCTTCTATTGTATGATTTGATCTTGCATTGTGATTGGTAATCGGGTGTTGGGAAGTCATGTCCTGCCTGGGTCCTTTGTGCCTTTCATTGTGCCTTTCACTTCCCTCCTCGATGTGACCTTCCTTGCTTAAGCCGTTGTCCCGATATTTTGTCGCTAGTTGGTTGCAGTCCATTCTAAATTGTCCTTGCGGGATGTTGGGCCAGGTAGTATCTAGTTATAGTCCTTCCTTGCTAACTCCCTCATTGGAAATTCTGTCCTCCAGGCCATTTACTGACCTGCAAACCCAACGCAAATCCATAGTGTTAATCATTTGTAGATTCTCCTGGATTTTTTGTAGGGAGTGTGACAAGCGTCGGTGTTTCTGAACCTTGATCACTCTGGTGCCATTTTGGATTCTCTTCACCATGTTGATGACCAGGGTGGAGTCACCTTCCATGATAATGTTGTTCATCCTTTCTTGTCTTAGAATTTCAAGACCGAGCTCCAGGGCTCCAAATTCCGCTGCGTTATTAGTTGAGTTACCCAGGCTCCCAGCGTACAACCTGATTATGTTACCCCCACTATCTCTGATCACCCCTCCCATTCCTGTCATTCTTGGGTTTCCTTTTGCCACCCCATCAAAGTTTAACTTGAGGAACCCTATCGGAGGAGGTGTCCAGTTGCACTCTTCTAATTGGAGTTGCGGTGGCCACCCTACTAGTGTGTTGTTGTGCCCATATTTTAGGTGGAAAGTTTCTAGGATTCAACAGTCCTGGCCTATGAGTTGCACTCTTTCGGTCTAGAAGTTGCGGCTCTGCACTATTTCTTAGATTTGTGAGATTATTGCTTCTTTGAGTTTCCCTTCCGGGAGGCTTTCATTCATGAATATGTGTCTGTTCATTTCTTTCCATATTGCCCAGATGATCATCCCTGGCATGAGGTTCTAGCAGAGGTTTACCATTTCATTTTCACTGTAACTCTCATTCCAGTTGTTGATGATTGTGTTGATGTTACCGTGCATCCTATTGGACTGGCAGAAGATGCCTGTCACCCAGTCCCACATCTCTGTTGTATAATTACATTCATCGAGGAAGTTATTCATTGTTTCTTCTTTAACTTGACAGAGGTGGCATCGTGATGGGCCTATGAACCCTATTTTCCTTAGGTTTTCCCAGGTTAGAATTCGGTTGTGAAGTACTAACCATTTGAACATTTTGATTTTTGGCCACTGGGGGCTACCCCAAATCTTTCCCCACTGTTGCGTTGGGTCTTCTTGGTTCTGTTCTATAATGTAATTCTGAACTTCTTTTAAGTTGAATTCCCCTCCATTTTTCCTTCCCCATCTTAGTTGGTTCTCTTCTTCTGAGACTACAATTTTCCTTTTCCCCAATTCCTCCTCCACCTCTTTCGTTATTGTTGCGATCTGATTTCTGTTTTGTGGATTGAGTTTGTCCCAGGTCCTCCATCTGTCGTGGTCATTTTATTATTTCCAGTAGTGATGGATTATGGTTTTTCCTTGCGCTATCATCTCCTGTTGGAGTTCCTCCCTATCCGGATTTTCCATTCTGGATTCCTGTTGCCATGCGTCTTCCTAGAATATGGTTGTTTTACCATTCCTCACTTCCCAGAAACTGTGTTTTTGGATCCAGGTTTTGTTTCTCCAGGCTAGATTCTAGATGGATGATCCTTCTCTTGTGCCCGTAAAATGAATTCGATCTTGGTCGTTGATGTCTGGGGCATACTTTTCCTTCCAAAGGATTTCCCATAGTGTTGAATTTTCTTTGACCCATCTCCACCAGAGTTTCACCCCATAGGATTTGTTGGTTACTTGTGGGTGTTGTAATCCCAGGCCTCTTTTGTATTTTGGTTTGCAAACCTTCTCCTAGGCCTCCAGGGTCCATTTTTTATTTCTTTCTGCTCCACGCCATAGGAAGTCCCTTTTTATGACTCTTATTTTTTGGAGTATTCCTTTGGGAGTGGGAAACATTGACATCATATAGGTCGGAATTGCTTGCAGGACTGCCTTGGTCAGGACAAGTCTCCCCGTAAGGTTGAGGGATCTGTAAGTCCATTTTTTCACCCTCTCCTATAGCTTGTTGATCACTCCTTCCCATGTTGCCATTTTTCATGCTCTATCCATCAGGGGAATTCCCAAATATTTTGTTGGGAGAGTTTTCCACTCAAACCCCAAAATATTTGCCAGGTTCCTTTGGATTGCTGGGTTGGTATTGAAGAAATATATCATGGATTTGGAGTGATTGATCTTCACTTTTGAGGCTTCCCCAAACTCATCTAAGATTCTTTTGTAGGATTTCACTTCTTTGACCGTGGGTGTGCCATGGAGTAGGGTGTCATCCATGAACTGTTGGTGCATGGAGGTAGGGAAAGTTTGAAGGGTTTAATGCCTTTTATTTCCCCTGCTGCAGTTACGATTTTTATACTTCGACTGAGTCCTTCCATCATCATAATGAGAAGGAAAGGTGATAGTGGTTCTCCTTGTCTTATGCCTCTTGAAGGCCAGAAGGGTTTGGTTGGGGATCTATTTATTAGCAGCAAGTAGCTAGTTGTTGACACTAGGCTGACAATCCAGTTGATCCAATGTTGCGCAAAGACAAAAGCTTCCAGAGTCTTGACCATATAGTGCCAGTTTATTTTGTCATAAGAATTTTCTGGATCAAGTTGGATTATCATCCCCTCTTTCCTCTGGGTTTTCAGTGTGTGTATCAGTTCATGGGCATGGATGATGTTGTCCAAAATTTTTCGCCCTTCTACAAAACCCACCTATTCTTGGGAAATCAGTGAGGGTAGGAGGGGTTTCAGTCTGTTGGCTATGAATTTGGAGATTATATTATAAACCACATTGCATAATGCTATGGGTCTGTAGCGGTCTGGGGTCCTGGCTTCATTTTCTTTGGGAATTAGAGTTATCATTGTGACATTTAGCGCTTTCAGAATGGAGGCCAAGCGTATAGAGTATTCCACTACCCCGTACACATCATATTTGACCACTTCCCAACAATCTTTGAAGAATTCCACTGTGAAACCATTTGGACCTAGGGCCTTTCCATTGGGTATCTCTTGGACCACTTGGTCAATTTCCTCCTTAGCGATGGGTTTGTTTAGGCTGATATTTTGTTCCTTGCTAACTAGCCTGGGGATGTGCTGAGTTGTGATTTGTATGGCCTTCGTTCGATCTTGGTTGGGTTCCTTGGCTATCTCATGGAACTGGTTTACTAGTATATTTTCGATCTCCTTGTGGGACTCTCTCTCGATCCCATCCTGATCCTGAATTTTTAGGATTTTGTTGTGGGTTCTTCTAGCAATGGTGGTTCGGTGAAAAAACCTTGTATTCCGTTCACCTTCCTTTAGCCACTTGATTCTGGACTTTTGGTGCCATAGAGTCTCTTCCTACTGGCATATTGCTTCCCATTCCTGGTTCAGTTGGATCTCTTCCTTTTTTCAGTCCTCTGTATAACCCTTGTCTATGCATATTTCCTGGAGGTTCCTCATTCTATTTTCAATAATTCTTTTTTCTTGGTTTATGTTTCCAAATATTTCCTTGGTCCACTCCTTGAGTTTATGTTTTATGTACTGAAGTTTCTTGTAAAGTTTAAACATCCATGTTCCTTGTTCAGGTTGTGGCTCCCGCCACCAATGGATGATGTTCTCCTTGAAGGTGGGATGTTCAATCCGGAATTTCTTGAATTTGAAAGGTCATTTTTCGATGTGGTTTGGAAGTTTGCTTCCAGTTGGACTGGCCAGTGGTCTGAGCCCCCCAGGGAAGGATGCTGTAGTCTAAAGTTCAACCCTGTAGGATGATGGACTCCAACACCAAGAATCTTTCTAGCCTTGTTGCTATCTGATGTTGATTTATCCGTTTGTAGTTCCATGTGAACTAGCCATTACTGGTTTTGATGTCCATAATCTCCACTGTGTCAATAAAAGATGAAAAGTCTTCTGCATCTCTATCCAGTCTCCTGGTGCCTCCTTTTTTCTCTGCAAGTGTCATGATGATGTTGAAGTCCCCGACCAAGATTCAGTGGGGGTTGCTGGAATGGGCTTTTAGGTTTTCCAGGTCTAGGAGCATTCTTCTCTTCTCTTCCAACATCTGGGGACCATACACATTAGTGCATAGAATCACCTCTGTGTTACCTATGATTTGCATGCTTACCAAGAGTGTGTATCTGGTGGCTTCGGCTGCTAGTAGATTCATCACTTGTGGGTTCCATAGAGTGAGAATACCACCTGCTATCTGCTATTCTTTGACAACCAATGTCTTATACTTTCTCCGTTGTTTTTTGCTGATTGTTTCCATTCTATCTACCGTACATTTTGTCTCTTGAATGAAACAGAGGTCCGAATGTTCCTTCCTCAGTCTGTTTTTAAGGATTCTTTGTTTTCCTGGGCTATTTAGGCCTCTAATATTCCATGTTATAAGGTTCATTTAAACATGTGGGTGGGAGTTGGGAAAGAGCTTCTTGATATTACCTGATTTTATCAGCAGGGCTCCCAGTTCCTGTAGGGCTATGCTGTTTGATTTCCTGCCTATCTTCCTTCGCGTCTGCTTGGGTGAGAGATATGGTTGTCCCTCACCTTCTTTGATTCCTAGGTGTCCTATCTCCTCGTGCGTGCACTTGAGCCCTATAGATTTTTCTTTCTCCCTTAGGAGGAATAGGTGTTGGATGCAGTCTAGTTGCTCCGTTGGTACATTGTCTACGCCCTGCCTTTTCCATTGCTCCAGTATGTTTGGGATATCTATTCATTTCCTTTCCACAATATCTTTGAGGTCTGGATCTTCCATGCCTATCTCGTTTGGTGTCATTTCCATGTCTTCGTCTGCCTCCTACATGGGTGTGTTGGCATCTCTGGTTTCTCCGTCCATAGAATTTGCACTATCCCACTTCTCCATTTGATTACTTGGATTGTTTGTGTTCTCATTTGTGGCTTGGTCCTTAGCTTCTTTAGCTTTTTCCTTTTCCTTTCCTCCTTCTTTCCCTTTGTAGGTTTTGTCTCACCCTTTCATTCTGGTCCTAGCTTCTGGATTGCTTCCCATTGGTGTTTTATTTGGTTTCTTGTTTGCTCTGTTTCTATGGTTTGGTTTAATAAACCCTTCCTCATCCTGCTATATTTTGGTGTTTTTCGCTTCTTGTTTTTTATTGAGAGGGAATTCACTGAATAGGTGTCCATGTTCATGGAATCTTCTGCATCTGAATGAGATCATATCATAATCAATTCTTTGTATCCATTCCTCATCCATAAATCCTAGGATTATGGCTTCTGGGAGTGCCCCTGAAACATCCATCTCTATGCAGATCCTTGCATAGGAGGTATATCTCCCTTTTAGGATTTCTTCTGATGTCTTCACATATTTTCCCAGTTTGTTCCCGATTTCTTTGAAGGTAGAGGGTAACCAGTAGTCTAGCGGAAGAGAGTAAAGCCGCAACCAAACAGGTACATTCTTGAAGGTTTCTTTCTCTTGAGAGAAGTTTTCCTTCCATGGCCGCATGTACAATCCTGCTCAGGCATGGAAGTATGACCCCCCCTCAAAGACTTTGTCCCTGTCCTCCAAGTTCATGAATACTGCTGTGAAGAATCCTTTTGAACCTATATGGAGTTCCACTTCCCCATTTGGTTTCCAATGATATTTTATCCAGTTGCATAATGTTCTTTCTATGGGCCACAGACCCATGAACTTGCAGATTAGTGCATGTGTCTTCATCTGGTCCCGATAGAGTTGCGTTTGTGGGTATTCTAGTATTACCTTGGGTATCAATGTTGTTTTTGGTTTACACGGGTTGCGCCCTTCTACCCCATTGGGGTTCTCTGGTTCTTGCAATGCATTTTGGGTTTCTCTAACTTCTTCTCCCATGCAGTCCCTTTTTTACGAGTTGCTTTCCCGATTCTTTTTCGATCCAGAACCCGAGGTGCTCATCACTGGTTCCTTGAAACCTCTGCCTCGTGGTCCTTTCCCTCTGTCCACCACTACCTGCTTGTATGAGGGGGTTCCATTATCGCCCCCTTTGGTAACCATGCTATGCTTTGCTGTGTTCACGACTGTCAAACCTTGTTTTTTATGAGAGTAGGTTTTAAGGTTGCATTGTCAATGCCCAACATTTCACAAGATTACTTTCCTTGTTTGATAATTTAAGTGAAAGTTAGGAATTCAACAACCCATATATTGTTGCAATTATTTATCTCACCACCTACCAGGAGTAATCTCCATTTCTCGATGAAGATGAATTATTGGGATTATTAATGTTAAATATTGTCTTGCTTCTTCATTTTTGTGTTTCCTCAAGTGAAATGACCACTCCTTCCTCTAGTGGATGCTCTTTCCTTTTCACATTGCATTTAAGAGGTGTGCACATATCTAAATCCATTAAAACAAGCAAACATGAGAAATAACCATTGTTCAAGTGCTATGTAGTGCCTAGAATCCATGAAAGAAGTGCACTCCCTCCTGAAATTGGTTTTGTAGAGTTATTTGTTATTGGAACAACATCTAAAGAGTTTAATGGCATCTTGTAGTTCATTATGTGAAAATGGGAAGAGGAAACCCTTTGGGAAATACATTTTCAACCATGGGGTCAAAACACAAAGTTTTTTGATGCTTGAATTTGTTCTTTGATAATTAAAATCAATTGCCATTGCTTTGACTGTGGGAGGGTTGATTGATAATGGAGAAATCAAACTGCAGATGCATGTAATGTGTGTTGAATCCATTGACAGTGTCAAGGAATGAGAAATGAGATATGGTATCCATTGTTGAAGAAAGAGAGATTCCAATCTTGGATTTGGGGTTTTAACTTTTCCTTTGAGTTAAAAAATAGATTGGAAGTGTAGGAATTTTCTATGTTATTCATTAGCATTCTCATAGATATTTTTTTATTTCCAATTCTTAGACTTGTTGGTAGCTTCACCCATTTTTAATTGTATCCTCGATTTTTAATGTTTTTAGGCTTGATTCTCATACATGGTTTCTTTCACCAAAGAAAATCCTCTTTATATTGACATGTTGTGGATATAATGTTAAAGGGATGTGTTGATGGGTCCTAAATCCTTTGACTCAAAAGTAGGAACCAAACTTGCCACCGAGGCACAATTAGACTCTGCAACGTTTAAAATGAAAATGGTTATCCAGATCTTGCGATCCAACCAATTTATCGATGGGTTTTTTGTGTTTTCTTGTGAAGGCTCTTCCTTCAGTTAGGACTGTTTTCTTCTTTATTTTCTCTTGGGGGGGGCTGATGTGAGAGATGCAATCCAGTATAGACCAACTTGATAAACTACAGGATTAAGTTTTAACTACTGTGGAAGAGGTTAAGCTTGGGATAACCTGTTGCTCAACATGCAGACAATTACTCTATACCACAAGCCTAGTACTAATACATTAACCATGTGAGCATCCAATTACTGTGTGAGAAACTAACTATCAGAAAGAAAGCACATATGTAATAAGATAATGGCAAGAAAAATAATTCATCTACCATAACCATGCATCACATAATCACACAACAATTTATCTTCATCATTAAAGCAAAGAACATCAAAACATTGCACTAGATAAATTGACAACATAATTAATTGCTCTTACTCATTACTGCATCATTCATGAAACAAGATAGGAAGTAGTTCTTCTCCAATTCCAATCACATGCAATTGATGAAAATAACTTGTGTTTGGTCTAGAAGGACTTCTCAATTCATAGCAGTCTCAAAATAATTCTTAACAACCAAAAAAAAAGAGTTCTTACAACAACCATCGACCCTTGATAATTGGCCGGTGTCTTTATTTATAATATAAATTTTTAACTGAAACTAATGGCTAAGTGTAGTTTAAACAAAACAAAAATTCACCATGTGGCGTTATCTTTTAACAGCTTCTTTAACAGTCGTCCTGAGATACTTCTTGGAAAGGGTGACTTCTCTCGTATTCAGTCTAGCTGACAAACAAATCTTCACAAGTTTGGGCCCATGGAAATCTGTGTTGTTCCATCAGGGCCGCATATATTCCCCTGATTTCCACTGCATGTGCTCAGTACTTTAATAAACTGGAGTTCAGCTATTGTAGCATGGTTCGGGCTCTAATCGGATGTTCTGCGAATTGTTGCACTTGACCTAGCCTCGCGTCGGCTATCTTTGCGAACTCTTTGGTCCATAGCGCATCTTGTTCAGAATGTAGCTTGACCACGTCGCTCAGGTCGATGAAATTATCAGGGGTGTCGAACTCGGGGAGCCCGAAATATTTCATTATTTTGTTAATTTTATCCCAGTGCTTCCTGCACCTGGTCCATTGTTCTTGGATCTTTTGATATGGGTCCCGAGACATCTTAACCCAGTACTCGGTGGATCACTTCATGCGATTAAGACTACTTTTGCCTACCATCCGAATTCCGTGTTTTTCCTTATCTCGACCTTGTTGGACTGCCTCGATGTACTCGAGTCTTTCTACAGCTTGCTGTGCCATTTCATACCATTGCTCCATCTCCTTGCATGTTGCGAGGGCCATGAGAGTCTCCTCTTGGAACTCAGCCATGTTCTTGGTTAACAGGTGTCTTTCCTTCTTGAAATTGTTGTAAACTCCTGCGAACTCACCTCTCAGATACACAACGGTCTGCGTGGCGCCTTTATAGTATTATAAAATATGGTTCAAGTGATCGAGCTCTTTTAGGGTTGTGGCTAGTTCCTTTTCATCCCTCCTGGCCCTATCCAAGGTGGCATCTGAGAGGGCCCTTCCTATGCCAACCAATTCAGAAGTCCAAGCGTCTGCTGTGTTGGTCAAGTTCTCCTCTGTGGTAACTAAGATGGAGTGATCCAACGAGATACTTCTTTTCTTTGTAGTCCTTTGAGCAATGGCCTTTCTCTTTTGATCGTAGGAGATTGCATAGATATCTACTACCTCGTCTACTGGCTCTGGTATCTGCTGATCACCCCACATTAGCTTGTTTCCCAAACTACCAGTGGTGTATATTTGTTCGAGATTGGACTCTCGAACTTCCTCTTTGTACCTTGCAGGTCCGACTCCTACTTGTCGCTCGTCGGGGATTTGAGTGTTGGGAAGAATGGAGGTGTCGGGTATAGTCTTGTTACTTACTTGCTCATCGGCTGCAGAACTATTGATTTCCTTTTGCGGGGAGCCTTTACTTGTCTCCTCCGGTTCAGGCTCGTCATTCAGATCCACTTTGGTTTTCGATTCATTGGGTTCTTTTGTGTTGAGGTCACTTTCGACTTCTATTTCCTTTTGCGAGACCTCCTTGTATTGAACTTTGGGCTCAGGGGAGTAAACTTTCTTGGGATATTTTTTCTCTTGGACATGCACCGGGGAGTAGTGAGATGGTTCCGAGATTTCGTTGTCGCTATATATATCTATAATTTTTCTAAGGGGATTAGGCACTCGTGTTTATATTGACACCTGGCCCGCCTCTATTTTATTTGTCTTGTCCACAGGGTAATTGACCAACGATGTTGTGGATCCAGTTTTTCCTAACCCATCGGTGTTCCCGAGGTTTGTGGACTTGGGGCCAC
Organism: Picea mariana; assembly: GCA_032191745.1. Classification (NCBI taxonomy): domain Eukaryota; kingdom Viridiplantae; phylum Streptophyta; class Pinopsida; order Pinales; family Pinaceae; genus Picea; species Picea mariana. The sequence continues at coordinate 38,262 of JASDQU010013910.1, read as the reverse complement.
TTGACTCCATCTGGCTTCATTCTTGGGTACCGGTTGGAAGTGTGGGTGTTATGATAAGGTACATATCATCCTGCATCCATTTCATTAACAACTGGCTTTGTTGGTACAAAACTTCACCCATCCCCTGTGTAGCTTGAACTTCAGGGAAATCCTTGATTTGTACCAAGGATTCCTGATAAACTGTCGCCACCTCGATTCCCTCTTGGTGATCGCCTATTTCTTCACCCGATTCAGATGCTACAGTTCCTTCTCGGGTCCTGAGAATTTCTTGAGTTGTCTGCTCCAAGATGTCTCTTGCTTTTCCCAACTCATAGATTTGAACTTGGTCGTTCGAGGATCAACCCTCCTTGACGCCACTTCTTCCTAATCTTGATCGTTTCGATGAAAAATTTAGTCTTCAAACCAATCATGGGCATAAGGCCAACATGATGATACCTATGATGCATGTTGTAGGACCAGGCCCTTGGGATCGTGTTTGCAAAATCAGCCGGCGTGGAACCAAAATTCTAGTTGACTCAACCCTTCTTCCATAGCATGCGTGGTATCCTTGACCATGTAGAAGCCAATATGAAACCCATATGGAATGAAGGCCTGCTTCTTGTCCTTTACTAAAGGGGCATTGTATCCTTGCAGGATGGTCGGGAACATATATGGGTAACAAATGGGGTTTCGCACTTGTCTAGATACCAGTGACCCACTTTGGATATAACCTTTTTTGCTTCTTTTGACAGCCTAGGGCACTCTTTCCTGAACAGAAAAAAATAGATACGTGCAATAAAATGGTCATAGATAAGAGCATAGGATTTTTGTACCTGTTATCCCATAAGATGTTGAAGTATACATGGATTGAGAGCTCCGAGGAGTGCCAGTTCACGTTCATTCCAGAGAAAACATTCCTGGCGCATATGATGTCTAATAGATATGAGGCCATGTAGAAGGAGGGGGTTTCCCTTTTGTTTGGCGTCTAGGCTTGTCTTATGAAGGTGCTCAACTGTTTGGAGATGATGGAATCCCAATTGAAACCCGTGCTTGAAATGGCCACTGTATAAGCTAGGGGCATCCAAGCCTTTGAAAATTGGGAGAAATCCTTCGTTCTATCTGGAAAGGTTTTCTTCCGACTCCCAGTATTGTTTTAGGGATTGGCCATTTACTGGGAGGGCATCAAGTTTCCCCCTCAGACTCTGCAACCGATAAGTGCCTGCCCCAATTTTCTCATCTATTTGGAAATGTCCAAGCCATAGACTCTGAAACTTAGAATGTTTCCCTTTAGGTTCATTTGCTCTGTCCCACTTCAGGACTAAGTCTCCTACTTCAAAATTCTTTTCTTTAGCCTTATGCTTATCGAACCATATTTTCACTATCTGTTGGTGAGCTAAGAATTTTGACTTAGCCTTTACTCTCTCTTCTTCCAGCATGAGCAGAGTGTTAATCCGTTGTTGCATGGCCGATGAGGGTTCTTCGTTGGAATCTTGGATGAGCTGAAGAGATAGAATATAGAGTCCATTTGGGAGGATGGCTTCTTTCCCATAGACCAAAAAGTATGGGGAGTTTCCTATAGCTTCCTTGGGTGTGAACCTATCGACCCATAGAGCATTATAGAGCAAATTATGCCAATTTCTTTGATTATCCATAGTCGTCTTCTTTAATATCCTTACCAGGTTTTTATTAGTCAATTTAGCCACACCATTTCCTTGGGGATAGTAATTTGCAGAGTACCTGATTATGATTCCTTTGTCCATAGAAAACTCCATCAATAGGGTGGAAGAAAAGTAAGCTACATTATCAAAGACCAGAACAGAAGGGACACCAAACCTCATGATCAGTTGTTGTTCTATGAATTGAA
>JASDQU010013910.1:11185-25173 GCA_032191745.1 Picea mariana | reverse complement strand
AAGAGTGTGTATCTGGTGGCTTCGGCTGCTAGTAGATTCATCACTTGTGGGTTCCATAGAGTGAGAATACCACCCACCATCTGCTATCCTTCGACAATCAATGTCTTATACTTTCTCCATTGTTTTTTGCTGATTGTTTCCATTCTATCTACCGTACATTTTGTCTCTTGAATGAAACAGAGGTCCGACTGCTCCTTCCTCAGTCTATTTTTAAGGATTCTTTGTTTTCTTGGGCTGTTTAGGCCTCTAATATTCCATGTTGTAATGTTCATTTAAACATGTGGGGGGGAGTTGGGAAAGAGCTTCTTGATATTACCTGATTTTATCAGCAGGGCTCCTAGTTCCTGTAGGGCTATGCTATTTGATTTCCTGCCTTTCTTCCTTCACGTCTGCTTGGGTGAGAGATATGGTTGTCCCTTGCCTTCTTTGATTCCTAGGTGTCCTATCTCCCCGTGCGTGTGCTTGAGCCCTCTGGATTTTGCTTTCTCCCTTAGGAGGAATAGGTATTGGATGCAGTCTAGTTGCTCTGTTGGTACATTGTCTACGCCCTGCCTTTTCCATTGCTCCAGTATGTTTGGGATATCTATTCATTTCCTTTCCACAATATCTCTGAGGTCTGGATCTTCCATGCCCATCTCATTTGGTGTCATTTCCATGTGTTCGTCTACCTCCTGCATGGGTGTGTTGGCATCTCTGGTTTCTCTGTCCATAGGAGTTGCGCTACCCCCCTTCTCCATTTGATTACTTGGATTGTTTGTGTTCTCATTTGTGGTATGGTCCTTAGCTTCTTTAGCTTTTTCCTTTTCCTTTCCTCCTTCTTTCCCTTTGTAGGTTTTGTCTTGCCCTTTCATTCTGGTCCTAGCTTCTGGATTGCTTCCCATTGGGGTTTTATTTGGTTTCTTGTTTGCTCTGTTTCTGTGGTTCGGTTTAATAAACCCTTCCTCATCCCACTGTATTTTGGTGTTTTCCGTTTCTTGTTTTTTATTGAGAGGGAATTCACTGAATATGTGTCCATGTTCATGGAATCTTCTGCATTTGAATGGGATCTTCTCATAATCAATGCTTTGTATCCATTCCTCATCCCTAAATCCCAAGATTATGGCTTCTGGGAGTGCCCCCGAAACATCCATCTCTATGCAGATCCTTGCATAGGAGGTATATCTCCCTTTTAGGGTTGCTTCTGATGTCTTCACATATTTTCCCAGTTTCTTCCCGATTGCTTTGAAGGTAGAGGGTAACCAGTAGTCTAGCGGAAGAGAGTAAAGCCACAACCAAACAAGTACGTTCTTGAAGGTTTCTTTCTCTCGAGAGAAGTTTTCCTTCCATGGCCACATGTACAATCCTGCTCAGGCATGGAAGTATGACCCGCCCTCAAAGACTTTGTCCCTGTCCTCCAAGTTCATGAATACTGCTGTGAAGAATCCTTTTGAACCCAGATGGAGTTCCACTTCCCCATTTGGTTTCCAATGATATTTTATCTAGTTGCACAACGTTCTTTCTATGGGCCACAGACCCATGAACTTGCATATTAGTGCATGTGTCTTCATCTGGTCTCGATAGAGTTGCATTTGTGGGTATTCCAGTATTACCTTGGGTATCAATGTTTTTTTTGGTTTACACGGGTTGCGCCCTTCTACCCCATTGGGGTTCTTTGGTTCTTGTGTTGCATTTTGTGTTTCTCTGGCTTCTTCCCCCATGTAGTCCCTTTTTTTCGAGTTGCTTTCCCGATTCTTTTCCGATCCGGAACCCGAGGTGCTCGTCACTGATTCCTTGAAAACTCCACCTCGTGGTCCTTTCCCTCTGTCCACCACTACCTGCTTGTATGAGGGGGTTCCATTACCACCCCCTTTGGTAACCATGCTACGCTCTGCTGTTTTCACGACCGTCAAACCTTGTTTTTTATGAGAGTGGGTTTTAAGGTTGCATTGTCAATGCCCAACATTTCACAAGATTACTTTCCTTGTTTGATAATTTAAGTGAAAGTTAGGAATTCAACAACCCATATATTGTTGCAATTATTTAGCTCACCACCTACGAGGAGTAATCTCCATTTCTCGATGAAGATGAATTATTGGGATTATTAATGTTAAATATTGTCTTGCTTATTCATTTTTGTGTTTCCTCAAGTGAAATGACCACTCCTTCCTCTAGTGGATGCTCTTTCCTTTTCACATTGCGTTTAAGAGGCGTGCACATATCCAAAGCCATTAAAACAAGCAAACATGAGAAATAACCATTGTTCAAGTGCTATGTAGTGCCTAGAATCCATGAAAGAAGTACACTCCCTCCTGAAATTGGTTTTGTAGAGTTATTTGTTATTGGAACAACATCTAAAGAGTTTAATGGCATCTTGTAGTTCATTATGTGAAAATGGGAAGAGGAAACCCTTTGGGAAATACATTTTTAACCATGGGGTCAAAACACAAAGTTTTTTGATGCTTGAATTTGTTCTTTGATAATTAAAATCAATTGCCATTGCTTTAATTGTGGGAGGGTTGATTGATAATGGAGAAATCAAACTGCAAATGCATGTAATGTGTGTTGAATCCATTGACAGTGTCAAGGAATGAGAAATGAGATATGGTATCCATTGTTGAAGAAAGAGAGATGCCAATCTTGGATTGGGGTTTTAACTTTTCCTTTGCGATAAAAAATAGATTGGAAGTGTAGGAATTTTCTATGTTATTCGTTAGCATTCTCATAGATATTTTTTTATTTCCAATTCTTAGACTTGTTGGTAGCTTCACCCATTTTTAATTGTATCCTCGATTTTTAATGTTTTTTAGGCTTGATTCTCATACATGGTTTCTTTCACCGAAGCAAATCCTCTTTACATTGACATGTTGTGGATATCATGTTAAAGGGATGTGTTGATGGGTCCTAAATCCCTTGACTCAAAAGTAGGAACCAAATCCGCCACCGAGGCACAATTAGACTCTGCAATGTTTAAAATAGAATGGTTATCCAGATCTTGCGATCCAACCAATTTATCGATGGGTTTTTTGTGTTTTCTTGTGAAGGCTCTTCCTTCAGTTCAGACTGTTTTCTTCTTTATTTTCTCTTGGGTGGGGCTGATGTGAGAGATGCAATCCAGTATAGACCAACTTGATAAACAACAAGATTAAGTTTTAACTATTGGGGAAGAGGTTAAGCTTGGGATAACCCATTTCTCAACATGCAGACAATTACTCTATACCATAGGCCTAGTACTAATACATTAACCATGTGAGCATCCAATTACTATGTGAGAAACTAACTATCAGAAAGAAAGCACATATGTAATAAGATAATGGCAAGAAAAATAATTCATCTACCATAACCATGCATCACATAATCACACAACGATTTATCTTCATCATTAAAGCAAAGAACATCAAAACATTGCACCAGATAAATTGACAACATAATTAATTGCTCTTACTCATTACTGCATCATTCATGAAACAAGATAGGAAGTAGTTCTTCTCCAAGTCCAATCACATGCAACTGATGAAAATAGCTTGTCTTTGGTCCAAAAGGACTTCTCAATTCATATCAGTCTCAAAATAATTCTTAACAACAAAAAAAAAAAGAGTTCTTACAACAACCATCGACCCTTGATAATTGGCTGGTGTCTTTATTTATAATATAATTTTTTAACTGAAACTAATGGCTAAGTGTAGTTTAAACAAAACAAAAATTCGCCACGTGGTGTTATCTTTTAACAACTTCTTTAACAGTCCTCCTGAGATACTTCTTGGAAAGGGTGACTTCTCTCGTATTCAGTCCAGCTGAAAAACACATATTCACAAGTTTGGGCCCATGGAAATCTGTGTTTTTCCATCGGGGCCGCATATATTCCCCTGATTTCCACTGCATGTGCTCAGTACTTTAATAAACTAGAGTTCAACTGCTGTAGCATGGTTCGGGCTCTAATTGGATGTTCTGCGAATTGTTGCACTTGCCCTGGCCTCATGTCGGCTATCTTTGTGAACTCTTCGATCCATAGAGCATCTTGTTCGGAATGTAGCTCGACCACGTCGCTCAGGTCGATGAAATTATCAAGGGTGCCGAACTCGGGGAGCTCGAAATCTTTCATTATTTTGTTAAGTTTATCCCAGTGCTTTCTGCACCTGGTCCATTATTCTTGGATCTCTCGATATGGGTCCCGAGACATCTTAACCCAGTACTCAGCGGATCGCTTCATGCGATTAAGACTACTTTTGCCTACCATCCGAATGCCGTGTTTTTCCTTATCTCGACCTTGCTGAACTGCCTCGATGTACTTGAGTCTTTCTACAGCTTGCTGCGCCATTTCATACCATCGCTCCATCTCCTTACATGTTGTGAGGGCCATGAGAGTGTCCTCTTGGAATTCAGCTATGTTCTTGGTTAACAGGTGTCTTTCCTTCTTGAACTTGTTGTAAACTCCTGCAAACTCACCTCTCAGATACACAGTGGTCTGCGTGGTGCCTTTATAGTATTCGACAATATGGTGCAAGTGATCAAGCTCTTTTAGGGCGGTGACTAGTTCCTTTTCATCCCTCTTGGCCCTATCCAAGGTGGCATCTGAGAGGGCCCTTCCTATGCCGACCAATTCAGAAGTCCAAGTGTCTGCTGTGTTGGTCAAGTTCTCCTCTATGGTAACTAAGATGGAGTGATCCAATGAGATCCTTCTTTTCTTCGCAGTCCTTTGAACAATGTCCTTTCTCTTTTGATCGTAGGAGATTGCATAGATATCTGCTACCTCGTCTACTGGCTCTAGTATTTGCTGATCACCCCACATTAGTTTGTTTCCCAAACTACCAGTGGTGTATATTTGTTCGATATTGGACTCTCGAACTTCCTCATTGTATCTTGTGGGTCCAACTCCTACTTGTCGCTCGTCAGGGATTCGAGTGTTGGGCAGAATGGAGGTGTCAGGTATAGTCTTGTTACCTACTTGCTCATTGGCTGCAGAACTACTGATTTCCTTTTGCAGGGAGCCTTTCCTTGTCTCCTCCGGTTCAGGCTCATCATTCAGATCCACTTCGATTTTCGATTCATTGAGTTCTTTTGTGTTGAGGTCGCTTTCGGCTTCTATTTCCTTTTGCGAGACCTCCTTGTCTTGAAATTTGGGCTCAGGGGAGTAAACTTTCTCGGGACCATTTTCCTCTTGGACACGCACCGGGGAGTCGTGAGATGGTTCCGGGATTTCGTCATTGCTATATATATATATGTATAAGTTTTCTAAGGGGATTAGGTGCTCATGTTTATATTGACACTCGACCTGCCTCTATTTTATTTGTCTTGTCCATAGGGTAATTGACTGACGATGTTGTGGATCCAGTGTTTCCTAACTCGTCGGTGTTCCCGAGGTTTGTGGACTCGAGGTCGCTTGACTCCGTCGAGCTTCGTTCTTGGGTACCGATTGGAAGCGTGGGTGTTATGATAAGGTACATATCATCTTGCATCCATTTCATTACCAATTGGCTTTGTTGGTATAAAACTTCACCCATCCCTTGTGTAGCTTGAACTTTAGGGAAATCCCTGATTTGTACCAAGGATTCCTGATAAACTGTCACCACCTCGATTCCCTCTTGGGGATCGCCTATTTCTTCATCCAATTGAGATGCTACAGTTCCTTCTTGGGTCCTGAGAATTTCTTGAGTTGTTTTCTCCAAAGATGTCGCTTGCTTTTCCCAACTCATAGATTTGAACTTGGTCGTTCGAGGATCAACCCTCCTTGATGCCACTTCATCCCAATCTTGAGCGTTTCGATGAAAAATTTAATATTCAAACCAATCATGGGCATAAGGCCAACATGATTATACCTGTGATGCATGTTGTAGGACCAGGCCCTTGGGATCGTGTTTGCGAAATCGACCGGTGTGGAACCAGAATTCTAGTTGACTCAACCCTTCTTCCTTAGCATGCATGGTATCCTTGACCATGTAGAAGCCAATATGAAACCCATATGGAATGAAGGCCCGCTTCTTGTCCTTTACTAAAGTGGCATTGTATCCTTGCAGGATGGTCGAGAACATATATGGGTAACAAATGGGGTTTCGCACTTGTCTAGATACCAGTGACCCACTTTGGATATAACCTTTTTTGCTTCTTTTGAAAACCTAGGGCACTCTTTCCTGAACAAAAAAAAATAGATACGCGCAATAAACTGGTCACATATAAGAGCATAGGATTTTTTTTACCTATTATCCCATAAGATGTTGAAGTATACATGGACTGAGAGCTTCGAGGAGTGCCAGTTCAAGTTCATTCCAGAGAAAACATTCCTGGTGCAGATGATGTCTAATAGATACAAGGCCATGTAGAAGGAGGGGGTTTCCCTTTCGTTTGGCGTCTGGGCTTGTCTTATGAAGGATCTCAACTGTTTGGAGATGATGGCACCCCAATTGAAACCCGTGCCTGAAATGGCCACTGTATAAGCTAGGGGCATCCAAGCCTCTGAAAATTGGGAGAAATCTTTCGTTCTATCTGGAAGGGTTTTCTTCCGACTCCCATTATTGTTTTAAGGATTGGCCATTTACTGGGAGGGCACCAGGTTTCCCCCTCAGACTCTGCAACCAATAAGTGTATGCCTCGATTTTCACATCTATCTGGAAAGGTCCAAGCCATAGACTCTGAAACTTAGAATGTTTCCCTTTAGGTTCATTTGCTCTGTCCCACTTCAGGACTAAGTCTCCTACTTCAAAATTCTTTTCTTTAGCCTTATGCTTATCGAACCATCTTTTCACTATCTGTTGGTGAGATAAGAATTTTGACTTAGCCTTTACTCTCTCTTCTTCTAGCATGAGAAGAGTGTTAATCCGTTGTTGCATGGTTGATGAGGGTTCTTCGTTGGAATCTTGGGCCAGCTGAAGAGATAGAAGATAGAGTCCATTTGGGAGGATGGATTCTTGCCCATAGACCAAAAAGTATGGGGTGTTTCCTATAGCTTCCTTGGGTGTGAACCTATCGGCCCATAGAGCATTATATAGCAGATTATGCCAATTTCTTTGATTATCCGTAGTTGTCTTCTTTAATATCCTTACCAGGTTTTTATTAGTCAATTTAGCCACACCATTTCCTTGGGGATAGTAATTTGTAGAGTACCTGATTACGATTCCTTTGTCCATAGAAAAATCCATCAATAGGGTGGAAGAAAAGTAAGATGCGTTATCAAAGATCAGAATAGAAGGGACACCAAACCTCGTGATCAGCTGTTGTTCTATGAATTGAATCACTACCTTCTCATTTACATGAGTCAGAGGAATGGCCTCTACCCATTTCATGAAATAGTCGGTGGTAGTAAGAATGTACTTGTGCAGTTTTGAGGAGATAGGTGTGATTTCTTCTATGATATCCAACCCCCACTGCTCGAAAGGCTGGGAGACGGTAACAGGTTGGAGTGGGACCACAGCTCTTTTCTCCTTTCTAGGGCTTATTTGACAAGTCTTACAGTTTCTAGTGTAAGTATGAGCATCCTTGAACAAGGTGGGCCAATAATAACCGACTCTCAGAATCTTATGAGCGGTAGTGTTTCCTGCAAAATGTCCCTCGATGGGGCTATCATGGATTTCTTTCAGTACCTTGTCTGCATCTTCTCGTTTGAGACATCTTAATAGTACTCCATCATAATTGATCCGAAAGAGCACCAAATTTATCAGATGATATTGTGTAGATTTTAATCTCAGGGCTCTCCTTTCTCTAGGGTTGAGGTTTTCGGAACAAGTTCCATGATGTAGAAGATAAGTTAAATCTTTATACCAGGAGTCTTGTCCTGGGGATATGTATGCTACTTCACCACACCATAGTGCCATTTTTTTCTCCCATCTGATATCTTCATTTACTTGATCCTGGGCTTCAGCTGCAAGCTTGCACAAACCTTGTGCTTTTACTAGTTTTACAGGTTTTATATCTAGATCAAATTCCTGGACTACCGCCATCCATTTCCCCCTTATTTCCCCCATTTCCTATTGGGTGAACAAGGATCATAATACAGGGTGTGACACAATTACTTTAGTGTGATTCTTGAGGATGTAAGACCTAAAATGTTTCACTGCCTTATAAACCGTGTAGGCATATTTGTCTACAACAAGATAATTGAGCTAAGCTCCTTGAAGATTAGTACTCATAAATGAAACCAGGGATTCGTTGTTGTCATCATCCTTCTGAGTCAAGACTGCAGCTAGCGATTGATCAGAGGAAAAAGTATAAAGGAAAAAGTCTCTATTGAAATTGGGACTTCGCAACACCGGGGCTCGGGAAATGGTAGCCTTGATATTGTTGAGGGCGTATTTTCGCTCATCATCCCACTTAAATTCAGAATCTCTACGAATCATCTTTGGTAAGGGTTTGATGATTTCTGCGAAGTCGGGAGTGAACTTCCTCACAAAATTGATTTTCCCAAAAAGGGACTGCATAGCTTTCTTGTTATGGGGTAAGGGAAGTTGAGCTATGGCTTTGATCCTTTTCGGGTCTATGCGAATCCCTTTTTGGGATATAATGTGACCTAACATCTTACCTTCCTTGACACAAAAGATAGTTTTCTTAGGGTTTAAGGATATACCATATTTCCTACACCTCTCGAAAATCTGAGTTAAGTGTTGGATGTGATCTTCTCTGTTCTTTGAATACACTGTTACATCATCTAGATACACTACCACACATTTATTGATTAGTCCCCGGAAAGCTACGTCCATGGATCTTTGGAAGGTTGCTCTTGCCTTAATCAACCCAAAAGGCATGATCTTATAAGCGAAGGTTCCCCATTTGGTTCGGAAAGTGGTTTTTAAACAATCTTCCTATGAAATAAGAACTTGGTTATAACCTGAGAAACCGTCTAGTAGAGAGATCTATGAGCCAGACATGGTCTGCAGGAGTTGTTCCATCGATGTGAATAGGTAATTCTCCTTTTCTGAAGCCCTGTTAAGGTTCCTAAAATCTACGCATAGGCGGATCTCCCATGATTTTTTCCTCACCGGAACAAGGTTCGCTACCCAAGCAGAATGCCTAACCTGAAAAATGATCTTGGCATCTAAAAGCTTCTTTAATTCCTGATACATAAGAGGTTCATGGATGGGTGATACTTTCAGAGCTTCTATTGGAAAGGTTTTACTTCTAGTTTTAAAGGGATGGTGTGTTGAATGATGCAGGTATCATACGTTTTCAAATCCCTATAGGACCACGCGAAGACATCCTGATATTGTCCGAATAATTTGAGGTAAGATTTCCTCTCTTCCTTAGATATAGTCTTGCCTAGATTCACATTTTTTGGACTCTCTAGGGTTTCAAGATTTATAGTTTCATGCAGGGGACAAGAGCTACTAGTCTTTGCATTTTTGGGTCCCTTAAATCTCTCTTTTAGATCAAACATATTTTCTAGATTAGCTATCCCTTTCGGGATCGTGTGACCCTTTGATTTATCCATAAGTCATCCTGTCCGAGGATCAGTTTCTATGGACAACTCTTGGAATTCTTCATCGTTAATAGAGAGACATTTGAAATTGTCTTGGTTAGTCAAGGATTTTATGATTTGTTCATCTCCTTTGAAGACTTTCCAATTGGAAATGTTATTAGGTACCGATGGTTTGTAGAGAAGTTCCACAGTGAATTGGGAGGCTTCATAATCTTCTAAAGGTGACAGCCTAGAAGCAGCTATGGCCAAGGAGTCAGCAAGCATATTCTTTGTTCTGGGGATCGCAGTGATATTAAAAGCATCAAAGTGCTCTATTAACCTATACACCTCCTACTGATTGTTCTTTAGATGAGGAGAATTGAAATGTATAGTATTTCTTACTTGTCTAACAATAATTTTAGAGTCCCCCAAAACTTTCAATTCTTTGATATCCAAATCTATGGCTTTCCTTAATCCTTGTACCAGAGCTTCATATTTGGAAGTGTTGTTGGTACATTCAAATTCTAGCCTATAGGACAAGAAATGACGTTTACCAATAGGATCGATGAGGATACATCCTGCTCCAGACCCTTCTTGAGATTTAGATCCATCGAAATAGAGGGTCCAAATTTGTGAACGAGAACCGCTATTTTTGTTTCTCTTATTAGTTTCTTTCTCCTTGACCTCTTGTTTTGCAAGCTCTAGCACCGAGTTTTGGCAAAAAAGGGTGTCTCCTGTCAATATTGGCGATTCCTCTTGGAAAATCAATTCGGAGTTTTGGTTAAGAGGAACATCGGATAGGAAGGGGGGGAAATTTCCGAAGTAGGATTTGCGGGAATAATTGCCCAGTATGGGGAAATCTGTGGACGAGGGCTCGTTAGGGGTTTCTAAATCAGTGACCGTATGTTTTAGATATCTCTCTCTGTTGATTCTGATCATGTTATTGTATCCCTTCAGTGGTAGCCAAAGGTGTTCCCAGTCCATAAGTATCCGTTTAGCTTTTCAGACCAATCTCGACTCAGTAATAGCCTATATGCCTCTGGGATATCTACTACAATAATGCCGATCACTTGCAAAAATGTGGGGTGCATCGATATTATGATCATCACGTCTTTGAGTTCTCCTATGACCTTGACCTAGGTCATGTCCAGTTGTATGACATGTTTATCAGTCTTGAGAGGAACAACATTCAATTTCTTTCAGATGGCCAAGGGCATCACGTTGGAAGATGCCCTAGAATCTACCAAGCAATTGTGAAGGTTCCTGTTGAAGACTTCAAAAGTTAAGAGGAACGATGGGACAAAAGGTTTTCCCTTCATATCTCCCCAACATGTGTTCACAGTTGGTTTTCTCACCGGATCGGTGGAAGACAGATTTCTTTCTGGGCCACTCACTGCCACCGTTTTTTGTTCTGAGCTCAGAGCCTATAGCAAAAAGTCTTTCTGCTGAGGAATCCTACATATGTCCATAACGGATATATTATCCCTTAATTTCTTCAAATCTTCGACCATGTTGTAATCTAGTTTGGGAGATTCTCGGGTATGAATGCTTATAGGTTTCTTACCGAGAGAGAAAGGTGTTTTCAGGCGATTAGGAGTTGCCTTACTCTTCGAGGCCTGGGCGATGTCGGTATCTTTCGACCCAGGTGGACCCTTACTGCATGTCTGTATCGCTAAAACTTTAGCGGGTCATTCCTGAGACTCAAATAGGTTGTCGGAAGGCATCATCATGTCGAAATCCCATATCAGCATGGTCATATCTCGTGGTGGGTCAAATTCTTCCTAGTCAACAATATTCATGACCGAATTGTTTGGTTGTTTGGTCAGGGATACTTCTTTTAGAAACCAATTGGCCATCAAATTCATGGCATGTACCCATTGAGGGAAGTCCCTTTCAGAGAGGTTTTCCTGATGGTAAGTACAAAAATAATCAGATGCAACATTCCCTAGATCAATATTTAAGTTAGGTGGGGGAGGTTCAATTGCTTTGAAATATGGATTTATTTTAAAGAAAGGCTTATAGGGCCTTTGGCCTTGCTTTCCCTCTCCTACACTTCTCTTCATGCCTATGATTTCGTTTGATAACTTTTTAACCATGCATTGTAAATATTCTATATCTCCATTACGCTTGTTGGGAGTTTGTTCAACCGGTTTTCCCGGCAGTCTAGTCAAAAGGAGTCTTCTCCTGGGAGGGGGCTAGGTTTATTTCTTTACTAGAGAGGCCTGGCCTTCTTTACATCCTATCATCTAGAATTCTATCATTTTGGCATCCTTAAAATTTTCCGCCAGGTTTTTCTTAGTGACTCTTTTTACAAACATAGAAATAGAAGCTGGGAGCGCATTGACATAAACCTCGATTTGCAACTCTTGAGTTGGTTTTGCCGCAAGATGGAATTTGTTTAAGATGGTCATGAATCTCTGATTGAAATATTTGACCCTCTCTTTCGGACTCATGATGGCTGTGAACAACTCAGCCATCAGGGCTCCCATAGTATTTTCCTCTGCAAAGTTATCTAGAAAATCTTTCCGGAACTTAGTCCAGCTGGTTATCGATCCTACTGGAAAATTGAAATACCACGTGGAAGATGAATTTTCAAACATGTAGGGGAAGAGTCTACAGACTATGTCTTCATGTTGAACGTTCATAAGTTTGATCGCGAGTATGAACTTCTTGATATGATCTTCATGTAATCTCGAAGTTTCAGGGTTGTACTTAGGAAGCAGTTTCTCCAGATGTCGGGGAAGATTATGTACTCGTCGAGGGACAGCCACGGCATCAGCCAACCAGGGCTGGTTGTTCTGAAGTGGGATTTCTCTTTCTTCCTCATGGTTATTATTACCCTCCATATCTTCAGAATATGAGTTGAACTCTTCTTCTTCCGAAAAGCCATTTGGCTCGGAGACGTCAGCGATTGGCATTTCGGGTATCAGATCGAGAGGTTCTTGGATTTTGGTAATTGTGAAATCTATTAAGTCTTATACAGAGTGTACGAAAACCTCGTCAGGAGTGCTAACCACTAGTATGCTTTGTTTTTTTCTTCAAGGGAGGATGGGAGCTAAGGATAACACACCGATCTGTCGGGCGTAGGATCTAGTGATTCTCCTGAATTGATTCACTTCCTTGTGAGGAAGGGCGTAAGGTATTTTAGATTGAAAAGGTTCTTCCTTGGGCTGGGGTGAGTTATCCATTTCAGAAATACTCAACGTGTGTGGGATATCTTATGAAGGACTAGCCATGCATGTGGGATGTTACGAATCTGTAGGCTATTTGAAATGATAGATAATATATATATTCATCCATTCATTCTCAGGCCCTCCTTCTAGTGCCAATTATGTTGATGGGTCCTAAATACCTTGACTCAAAAATAGGAACCAAACCTGCCACTAAGGCCCAATTAGACTTTGTAGCATTTAAAATGGAATGGTTCTTTAGATCTTACGATCCGACCAATTTATCGATGGGTTTTTTGTGTTTTCTTGTGAAGGCTCTTCCTTCAGTTAGGACTGTTTTCTTCTGTATTTTCTCTTGGGTGGGGTTGATGTGATAGATGCAAGCCAATATAGACCAACTTGGCAAACAACATGATTAAGTTTTAACTACTGGGGAAGATTTTAATCTTGGGATAACTTGTTGCTCAACATGCAGACAATTACTCTATACCACATGCCTAGTACTAATACATTAACCATGTGAGATTTCAATTACTGTCTGAGAAACTAACTATCAGAAATAAAGCACATATGTAATAAGACAATGGCAAGCAAAATAATTCATCTACCATAACCATGCATCACATAATCACACAATGATTTATCTTCATCATTAAAGCAAAGAACATCAAAACATTGCACCAGATAACTTGACAACAAAATTAATTGCTCTTACTCATTACTGCATCATTCATGAAATAGGATAAGAAGTAGTTCCTCTCCAAGTCCAATCACATGCAACTATTGAAAATAACTTGTCTTTGGTCCAGAAGGACTTCTCAATTCATAGCAGTCTCAAACTAATTCTTATCAACAAAAAAAAAAAGAGTTCTTACAACAACCATCGATCCTTGCTAATTGGCAGGTGTCTTTATTTATAATATAAAGTTTTAACTGAAACTAACGCTAAGTGCAGTTTAAACAAAACAAAAATCGCCACGTGGCGTTATCTTTTAACAACTTCTTTAATAGTCATCCTGAGATACTTCTTGGAAAGGGTGAATTCTCTCATATTCAGTCCAGCTGAAAAACCAATCTTCACAAGTTTGGGCCCATGGATGCTATTCCATCGTGGCCGCATATATTCTCCTGATGTCCACTGCATGCGCTCGGTACTTTAATAAATTGGAGTTCAATTGTTGTAGCATGGTTCATGCTCTGATTGGATGTTTTGAGAATTGTTGCACTTGCCCTGGCCTCACGTCGGCTAGCTTTACGAACTCTTCATTCCATAGCACATCTTGTTCGACATGTAGCTCGACCATGTCACTCAGGTCGATGAAATTATCGGGGGTGCTGAACTTGAGGAGCCCGACATCTTTCATTATTTTGTTAATTTTATCCCAGTGCTTCCTGCACCTGGTCCATTTTTCTTGAATCTCTCGATATGGGTCCCAAGACATCTTATCCAAATACTCAGG
>JASDQU010013909.1:155973-167543 GCA_032191745.1 Picea mariana | reverse complement strand
ATAGAACATATTTACAATTCTTTGCATCTAGCATGATCTGTAACGGGGCTCGGCCTTGGGGACACTACAGAACTCTTGAGGATCTTTCCCTTCCTACATGATTCAAATAGGATCATGTTGGTTTTCTTGGTTAGCATGTGTTTCAACAAACTCGTCTATTGATTCTAAAAATTTGTGAAGCTATTCATCGTCCTCAAAGACTTTCCAGTGCTATATGTTATTCGTTATAGAAGGTCAGTGCCTCATTTGTATGTGGTACTTTAGTTTAAATGCGGTGGGAGGTGTAAATGTTGAGGCTGCTTTGGCTAACGCATTAGCCTGTTGGTTTTTAGTTCTTGGAATGAAATGAACCTTGACAAAGGAGAAGAAATTGTCAATCATATCCCAGACGCAATTCCTGTAGGACCTCAACCTAGGATGTTTGGCTTGGTACTGTTGGTTTACTTGTTTTATGATTAGCTCGACGTCACCAAAGACTTCGAGGTTT
The DNA here is from genome assembly GCA_032191745.1 of Picea mariana. Lineage (NCBI taxonomy): Eukaryota > Viridiplantae > Streptophyta > Pinopsida > Pinales > Pinaceae > Picea > Picea mariana. The sequence continues at coordinate 167,056 of JASDQU010013909.1, read as the reverse complement.
TTTATTTTCATTCTCCTAGCGGCTTCTAATCCTAACACTAAGGCTTCATACTCGCATACGTTATTTGTGCAGTCCACATTCCACTGTAGCCTATAGGAAAAGGGGATTACAAATTGATCATCATGAGCTACAAGGAGTGCCCCTTCTCTAGCCCCAAAGTAGGATGCAACACCGTAAAAAAACATCTTCCATACACCAATGCTATATACATTTTTTTTAATTTTTTCTTTTTCTTTTTTTTCTTTTGTACAATTTTCGTTTATACCTACCTCAATATCATCATCAATAGATAAAATACAACTACCTAAATCTTGATCAACAATATATACATGGTGGTTATTTGGGTTATGTGGATCACCTACCATGAATGCCAACCTAGTTTCTCTATATAGACACGTGTACTATCCTCCAAAAACTGGAATCGTAGAATATGTCATGTCAAGCTGGAGAGATCCTCCAAGCTTGGCACCCCATGATGTAGATAACAACATACCATATTTCAGAGGGATATCAGTGACCACTACGTGCATAAGAATGCTTTTTGCGGGTATTTGTGCCAGACTTACCACCAGGTCTTTAATCATGCCTATGCATTTGAATTTTCTTGAATCAAATGAATATAACTCTCCATAAGGCCTAGTGATTTCGAGACCTAATTTATCCATAATGGCTTTAGGAATCACATTGTGGGATGCTCTAGAATCAAGCATGCAGTTATGGAGTAGGTGGTCAAATAAGGTTAATGTGATATAGAAGGGGGCAACAGTTTCTCTCGCACCTTGGAAATGCAGACCAAAAACTATGTTCGGATTGTCATCTTCTAAGTTGATGACATTGGCTTGGCTTTTGTCTTCTGAAAAGATAACCATCTTGGCAATTTGTTTTCTGTATATGGGATTTTTATAAATTTCAACAAGTGGGATAGGGAATTTGATTTTGTTTATTTCATTTTCCAGACTAAAATTTCCCAGGGCCTTGTCGCTCTCTATGTTTGGGGCCTCCATTCCTTTCTTTTCAACTTTTCTTTGTGGTGTGGATTTGGTTTCACTCACATGGACCTATGTTTTCACAGTGGGTGTTCCTACTGACTTTGAATTGACAAGTTGCGTGTCAACGGTGTGGGTTTTTGCAGTCTGTTTCTGAGCAACCTTTGGAGCTGCTTCATCAATTTCGCCCGCTAGGCAAGATATTTTTTGTTGGGGCAGTTGGAAGAGTCTTGTTCCTAGGTCTTAAATTGTATTTCTCATGTAGTTCGGCTATAATATCATCTGTGATACTCTGATAGGTCAAATCTTCAGAAGTATCGTTGCTAACATCGTCTTCCAATCTAACTTATTTATTTAAGGATTTTTTGTAATATTGTCTTGATAAATAGGGTGATTTATTATCGTCGCCAAGATTATTTATATCCTAATCTAACTCTTCAAAATCTTCTAGGTCTTCCTCTCCAATAAATTTTTCACTTTTGAAGGGGGTTGGGATTTTTTGATCCTCATTCTTAATTGTTTTCTATGGGGCCTGAGAATCAGGATTCCTTCTAAAATCCTTCCTAGGAAAATTATCCCTTTTTGATTTATTTAGTTCCATTTTTGAGATCTTATTTGACAGTTCTCTAATTACCCTAGCCATCTCGTCTATTTTATCTCCTGAGGATTTCTTTGATCCTGAGGATCCACCTTGTTCTTTGAATTTCCTATTTTCTTTGTTCTCGGTTTCTATTTTTGCTTTTAACTTCCCTGATGCCATCATGTTCGATTCGATTTCTAGAGCATCATCTTGCATTTTCGTGAGATTTGTTGATCTCCTTTCTCTCAATAATAGAGCGAAATAAGGATCAAAGGCTCTCGCAAAAGTTACCTTTGCTGGGGGTTGAGAAGGTTTGACCTCGACCGGGATATTATTACACAACTTATTAAACCTTTGTGTGAACTCAAGAACTGATTCTGAGTTTTTCTAAGGGCTCCGAATTCAGTTAGGTAATAGAGGTGGTCCCTCCTTTCCCCCCATTGTCTACTAAAAGAATTTTCAAGTTCTTCGTAAGATCTTTGAGATCCGGCTGCTAAGGCTTGGAACCAGGTCCTCACCTGTCCTTCGAAAGTCTGAACGAGGAGTCTAGAATAGACATCTTCATGTTCGGTTCCAAGAATGTCGGCAAATTGGTCAAAGAAATTTATGTGTTCTTGAGCGGTTAAATCTCGTTCCCCTGTAAATTTGGGAAGGATTTTCATATAGTTTTCGAGAAGGCTGTGTAGGGGAACTGGGAGGACAAGGGGGGCATATCTGGCAGCTACCTTAACAAAGATTCCAGGAAGCGGTGCTTGGCTTCTTGTTGGTCCTCCTGGGGCACTGCCTCCAGCTCCTGTGCCTCTGTGTGCAGCCATTGATGAATTTGAGGCTGAAACTTGGAGTGTGTGAGGAGAAGACTCATGGTTGTTTGGGGTATATTCTTCAGGAAAAGAGAACGTATTGTTTGAAGGGGGAAGCGAGACGAATCTCTCAAGTGTTTCCTTAATGTTCAACTGCGTAAAATCAGGCTAACAAATAGTATGTATGGGTGAAATGATTTGTTTAAGGGATCTTTGTGATTTTAAAATCCTTTCCAGATCAGAGACTGGTGAGGTCTGCTTGTCATCCAGGTTCTTTCTAGTATTCTTTCAGCTAAAATCCAGTTTACTTATCGTGGAGTCGCCAAGTGAAAAATGAAGATAGCCTTAGAAGGTTTTTCTATCTTTGTTCACTATCAAAGAAACAAAGTGTCAATGTCATTCTTCCCAGGGAAAAGTTTCGTTTCTTCGATCCCCGACAATGGCACCGAAAAGATTTTGTTCCTGAGTTTATACTTTAAGGCTCTAAAGTATACCGTCAAGGCATCCGAAAAAAAAATAAAGAGAAATAAGTGGTAAGAATCAAATGTGAAGGGTAAATTACCCACATAATATAAATTTTCCGATGCTAAGGCTCCCATTGTGCCTGCTATTTCTGTAGCGAATTCCCCCTCTTCAAGTTTTTGTCCATCTACGATGATCTTGTTCTTTTTTATCGTCATTTCTCCTCTTGGATGCATTTCCTATTTCAGGATAGCCTTTCTCTTTTTACTGAAAAAATAATCAGATGAAGGAATTTCGTCTCTAGAAATAGGTTCGAGATCACTAACATATAGAGCTCCCTCTTGGGGGTTTCCATAGGTAGACTGCAATGGGGTCAAAGAAGTAATAGGATTTCCTAGCTCCGTTGATGTTGTTCCTCCTACTTTTTTGGGAAAATCATCATGTATTTTTGGGGATGTTTCCAACTCCTTATCTTTCCTTGCCTCTGATTTCTCTGTCTGGGGAACTTCTATTTCTTGTGAAGGAATTTCAATCTCCTTCATATTTCCCTTTGAAGTTGTTGTATCCTGCAACTCTTTTTCAAAACTTGGGGAGGCCCTTGCTGCTCTGGAGGGGGGTCATGGATTCACCCTGCAAAATCTTTGGCAAACATTTTCATCCGTGACTTTAGAAGGACATGAAACCAGTCTGTAAGTCGGGTGAAAAGGCTCGTACCCTGTTCAATACCTCCTCATAAGCTTTAACCTCTTTGAATATATCATCATAAACATACTTTTCATGTTCATAAGATTTCATATTGCAGTGCATCAAATGTTTGTTCACTACTTGATAAGGTTCATGCTTTTTGTGCTCAATATCTACCAGTTTTATTTCTTCTAGTGCTTCAGCTTCCACTTTAGAATGGCCTAGGTTTAGCAATGAAAATTTCCCAATATGTACAAGGAAGATTGGCCAGGACTTCTTTTGAGCTGCCTTTAGCTCTATTCCAATACCACCTTTCACTATTTGGTGTGCTACCTCTCTACACACCAGTCTGTCTGGGAGGAATTTTGGAAACACATGAGGGGGGATTGAGCACCCATAAACCCTAATGTAAGAGAAGTTTTCATCAATGAACCAGTTGACTATTGATTTGAGGTTTTTTGAGACTATCTCAGAAATGCGAGGGGGTTCACAACCATAAACATTTTTATGCATTGGAATTACTATGAAATGACAAATTTCATAAAACACATTCTTATCATTTTCTTCCCATAGCATAGAGTGATACTCGTGAATGGGTTCGGGGTAGGTTTTGTTCCAACTCCAATTCATCAGGGGAAATGGAGTCACAAAGAAGATTGCGTCCATGATGTACGCCGACATGTAAAAGGCCACTTGATGACCTTTAGATCTTGTAACTCTGTAATTTGAAACCTCTTGGGCTAGGTTATCAAACAAAATCTTGCTCTAGTTAAAAGTGTATCCTTCTGATGCTTCTTCTAAAAAGGGCACCCATTCTGCAAGGAAATGGCAGGGATTCTTTTTCCCAAAGAGTCTACATAGCATAATGGATACATAGACCATGTACTCATTCAAATATGTTGTGGCATAAATTCCATGGGTATCAGCCCTAAATTTCGATGGACCTCTCCACCATTCTTTGATTAAATCAGGATAAGTTTGGTTTGCCTCAGTACACTCCTTCCTTTGAAACTCAGCTGTAAATTCGGCATTATAAATGTACTTAGGATTTGGTGAGAGTTTATGCATTACTTGTATATGCTCTGGCCTGAATGAGCCAACAACGACCGCTTGATCGTTTAAAATGCTTCTTGACGGGATATCGACCTTCTCCAAGGCCCAATTGATCATTTCGTTGTATGCCATGAGCTGAGGGCATGCTGCGATTTTATGAAGCTTCGATTCTGCTATATCCCGAAGGTGATTCTTGGAATCAGTTGGAGAATTTTTGATTTCGTAATCTAGTAGTTCATGGACTTCTCTCCAGGATTTAATTGAGTCAATGGTGTGTGGCGTAGTGTCGAATATGATATCTCCTTCTGGGTTACGCATCTCCTCTATATCCTCAGTCTTCTTTGGTGCTTTCTTTGGCACCATAGCTCTATGTTAGATGGAAAACCTGTCACAGAAAAGAAGTGTATGTGCTTGGCCGAATGCGAATTCTCTTTGAAAAACAGAACAAGCATAGGTTTTGGAACACAAACTTTTAATTTGCCTTAAACTCATTTTTTGACGAAAACACTGACGTAGCTAACCTGTAATCAATTACATTTAATGAAAAAAATATTTTTGAGATACGCATTAGTGTCGCAGCATTTATCAGTTATCTATTTATTAATAGTGGCCATATTTCGGCAATCCCAGATTCAAAATTTGAAAGATTTCATTCAACGGTACCGAAAATAAGAAAAAACCTAAGAAGTTTAATTACCGTTAATCGTGTTTTTTATAACAGATTTAGTCCAGTTTAAAAGTTGATTATGGTTCGAGTCTTCGCGTTTTGGGGATCATGGATACAAGAGGTATGTCATCGATAAACCCCGATTGCCGAAATTGCGAAATCACGAATGAGATTAAGTTAGGCCTTAAATTTTGAATTAGTAGATTAATTAATCAGAATTAAAAAAACTAACTTCCATCCTTTCGAGGTTTCACGGATTGTGGATACATGAGGTATGTCATTGCTAAACCCCGATTCCCAAAATTGCAAAATCACGATAAGATTAACTTAGGCCTTATCTATCGTATAAGTAAATTAATTAATCAGGATTAAAAACTAACTTTGTTTCTTTCGGGAAAACGGGGATTGGGATTTCGTGATTCAATTTGCATGGAAACATATGGTTTTGAGTAGACCCAAATCCCAAAAGATTTTAAAAAATTGTTAATCAACTCCTTTAAGGTTTAAATTACCGTGATTAAAAAATAACTTTACAGAAAGTGCGTCGGGACTTTTATAACACTTTTGGTTTTTTGCCTTTGATTATTTAAAGAATAAATCTTGTCGGGACTTCGGTACTGGGATTTTGGAAATTATAGCGAGGGTTATGCTTTATGAAAAGACGAAACCCGAAAAATGAAAATTTTAGCCTTCGAGATAAAAACTTTAAAAAATGTTTCAACACTATGCATGGTTGTAAATGTAAAAAAGATGGTGCCTGACAAGCATACATCTTAAGGGGCATAGATCCATGAGTGACATTCCTAGAGGTTGGAAGTATCACTCGAAATTATGATGGTAAATTGAAAACAATATTTTAAATTAACTCTATGCAGCTAGCAAAGGAGACATTTGTGCATCTTTATAGTATGCTAGAAATTGGCTATGCAAGTCAAGTTGAGACTAGTTGGCAAGGATAAGAGAAGAGTGCAAGAAAACACAAATACTAAAGTATCCAGTCAGGAAAGGGATGAAGAATTTCAGTCCCGGAAAATAAACGGATGTTGAAGATCCAAAGTCTCTAAGACAACATGATTGGAATTATAATTCATCCAAGTATGAGTTGGGATAGATGGATCCAGGAAATAAATAAAAGTTGAAGGTTAATATTAGGTTAGCATTAGGATGGAAAAGAAAAGGCAGCCAAGAGTGATTTGGCTAGAAAGTGCTCAGGTCAGAAATAATCATGCATAGTGATTATAGTGAGAGCAGAAGAAGATTCAGGAATACAGGAATAATTGAAGACTTCTGGGATCATCAAGGAAAATTGATACAGGGAGAAAGAAGTTGCTGCAATTACTGTAGCAGCAAGTATGTTATGGCGTGTTGGGACATCCATAAAAGAATAATTCTTGCATGATTGCAAGTTTTGTTGATGATGTTGCTGCAAATGGAAAGAAGCAACAAAAAGATAAAGTGTTGGTTATAATTTTGATAAAAGGGGCATTGAAGCTTCTATCATCATCAACTAATCAGGTAGGATCAAATTTGTTTAATGTAAGCTATGCAGATAAGTATTTCTCTTTTGAAATTATGTTGCATAATTTTCAAAAGGTCAGGTGAGAATTTCCCTAGATAGAATTTTATAATACACAGTATGGTATTATTTAAATGCATTAACATGAATAATATACCAATAGGTGTGGTAAAGGCTAGAGGCCTGTTATAGTTATCAAATCTTCTTAGCTTTTGAATGCACACACTGACATAGTAGCATGTCATGTTAATTTGGTTATGAGGTAATAACCAAAGAAATAAAATATAAGAACTTGTTATAGGAATGATGCCAGGAAAGCTAGTCATGTATGAGACCAGGACATGGTTGGATATGACAAAGTATGGATATAGAAAGGTTACATACCACAAAAATACCCAATGAGCTTCCTACCTTTAAATAAAACTTGGACTGCAACCTTTATGCTAACACTAATGAACACCACAGAATTGTATTCTTGGTGTAGTTTTCAGGTCGAAAAGGAAGGCATCTGAATAATTGAGAAGACAATAGGAAGTGTGTGGAGAATGTGTCAAGACATTGGCCAGATTTCCAATTTATGGATGGTGATATACATGACTTAGATGAGGATCATTCTAAAAATCAATGCAAAGGTGCATTGGATAAATAAGCATTGAGAGTTGCACTCATGCATAGTAAGTGGAAAAGTTGCACTCATACATAATGGAATTGTATACTTAAATGCATTTGTTGAATGCGTTTTGTGAGTGCATGCATATATATTATTGCATGGAAATAATTATACTAACAACTGAAATGTTGCTAACTCATGGAGTTGAGAACATTTCAAGAGCTGTTAGACATTAACTACAAAAATTTTTATGTTCAGAAAAAGAAGTAATGAACTTACTGATATTAATTATGAACATCGTATGCATAGAATGATAATTCATTTTATCTAATAAATTGTTTTGTAGTTGTGATTGAATTGTTAGTTATAGACAATTCTAAGAACACTTCATAAGGCTTTTGTACATATTTCAATGAGAGTATGATGTACAGGAAATACTGACAATTTGTTGGCTGAATGCAAGATAGAAGCATTGCAAGAAAAATGGTAATCATCATGGTGCTTGCTGAAAGACATAAGGAAGAATGCATCATTTTATTGCAACAACAATGAAAAATTATGAAATATAATTTCATATTTTGGGGAAAAGTTGAATTACTTATGAAACAAGTTGATTTCTAAATGAATTCATTTATGTTCTCTCATGATAACTGCATGTGTGTGATGCGGATGAGATAATATTGTTTAAAGCTGGAATGTTGGGAAAGAGAAACTACTGCTGAGGACACTAAAGCCCTATAATTGTAGAACCTTGGTGGGGTTCTAATAATAGGTGAGCACTCTCATTGTGTGTGAAATCCTTGGCAAGATGGATCGCTAAAGGATTGTGTAGTAGTGAAGGGAGGCCTGAGCCTAAAAGGGTGAGTGCAACAAGGAAGAGGTAACCCAAGGATGTTTATGGCATGGTAGCTACCATAAGTCATAAGGAGGGTGTGTCAAATGGAACAATGAGCTGAATTATTTCCGAAAGAAGCTCTATGTAATAGAGAAATTGACTTCCAGCTGCAGTATGAATACCAGAATTGGTGCTGGAAAGTAGAGCACCAGATGTATAACAAGCTTTCAATAACTAAAGCTTGGAGCTTTTTGAAGAATTTGAATTGTACATGTATAAATAAGTTGCATTGAGGATAGTGCAAAAATAAGGGGAGGGGATTGTAATATCCCAAGACCGAGCCCCAGTTGCAATTGTAAATGTTAAATTTTTTATAGGCTAGTGAACCAAGTGATTATAAGATAGGAGGCTTATGTGATGATTAGGCCAGAGAGCCTAGATGCTAAAGGCCAATAAGCCTATTTTTTTTATATGTAAATACTCATATCATTAATATAAATACATCAATGCGTGTAGACCAGCCATGATAAAAGAGAATGGAGGACTAAGCTCCACTAGGTAGGGAAAGGGATGAGGAAAAGAGGCTAGGAAAAGGAGCTAAGCTAGAGGGCTTATCTCTAAGGGAATACTATTATATTATTGTTTCGTAAAAACTAAGGTTGGACATAACCTATGTTATCCTAAGTTCTTGTGGGAAGGGAATGAATGTTAAGTGGAGCTCATGCAACTTCATGAGGACAAGTGTCTGATTTGGGACATGCAATTATATTTGGAAAACTCATCATTCTTAGGGGTTCCTGGAATTCTTTCCATTCTTCCCATGCATGCACACACTCACGCACTAGGCCATGACCTCCATTATCAATCTCTAAACATGCACACACCTCTGGAACCTGTAGTTATACTTGAGTTATCTTATGTATATCTTGTGAAGCTCGATGCACCTGTATTTTTCTGAGCCCATGTTGTGTCTTAATGGTTGGTTGTTATTGCCCATGCAGTTCCTTGGTTGAGAATGTCTTGTTGCCATCTTTTGTGTTCTTACCCGTTTTCAGTTGCTGCCATCACCTGTGCGTTAGTTGTATTTGCTAAGGAGCTAGATTGAAGAAGCAAGTTGTCAGGACTATGAGAAACTCTTTCCAGGTGAGAGATTTTGTTGGGAAAGAAGAAGCAGGTTGTAAGGACTATGAGAAACTCTCTCCAGGTGAGAGAGGTTGTTGGGGAAGTGATTTCTCCTGGAGGGAGCCCAACAACAACTATAGTGCTCTGAGAATTCTTGTTTGGCATGTTGCTGAAACCCTGGAAGGGAAGTGGAGCAACCGATGGACTATTGAACAATGAAGGTGTATACTTCCTAGGGTGGGAAAAACATGTGGGGAGTGAGAGGCTATGAGCTGTGTGCATAATTTGGCTCCTGGGAGGGAATCCTTCCTGATGTACTATGTGACTTCCCATAGTCTTAGCCTAGCTTAGGAATCTCTTTGCTCAGGTGGAGTTTAGTCCCCATTCGGGGGTGACCCATTGTTGAGAGATGAGCAACGTGGTCTATGGCTGGGAGGTTCATGGAAGGTATGCATGCAGTTGGTGGTCTTCTACAAAAATATAAGTACCATTTCTTTGCTCATTTACATGTTGTGTATTTGTACATGTCTAATATTTATAAGTATTTCCTGTATATGTTGTATGTGTAGGCTTTACTGTTATTTCCGCATTTATTTGTATATTAGCAAACTCTAATTGTCTGTTAAGTTATGTATGTATGATATTCCACAAGAGTTTTTGTGTGCCATAGCCCAACAGGTCTATGGATGGGTATGTTACATATCAGAGCTTGAACAGAGAAGAAGTGTAGTAGCATGCCCTGACTTGGGTGGCTGGGGGTGTTACAAGGTACAACATATCTATCTACAAATTCAAAAGGTATGTCATATTCTTATGTGTAGTTGGATATTTTGTTCTCCATGAGATATGGCTATGGGAGTTTGAGGTTTTTCCCTAGAAAGGTTGTTGGTTGTATGAAACTTATGGTATGAGCTAGATCTATAGAAATATAACATTGGTATGTTGGTATTATTCATTTGGACATCTTGTTGGTTCAAGTGTTGAGACATAGCTTGTATTTCTTGGTACATGGTTGAGGGTTTTTGGTTGTGCAGTGATTGTGAAGTTTCCTGTGTAGTGTGAGGATGCATATCAGTGAGGTTTTGATGTCTAGTCCATGTGACAGTTATTTCACTTGATCATGATAGACATGTATGGAACATGACTAGAGAGACATAGATACATTTTGTTAAAGGATATGTGTGAAGATTTATGGATAGGGCACAACTACAAGTTGGACACAGTGATAGGTTGCAGGTTGATGTGACAGAGGCAACAAAGGGTCTGAGTTTCAAAAAGGTGAAAACCCTAGCTCTCACAGGGTGTATGCAAGATGCAATATATAAAGGCTACGTACATATGCAGGCTGCAATATAGAAAGGGTGCGTACATACATGAGTTGCAGTACAAACAAGTCGTGTAACTTTTTTTTTTTTTTGTACAGGTTGAGTACAGGTGTAGGCTGGTCACAGGTTATTGGTACAGGTTACTGACACATATTGGTATAGATTTATAGTGGTATATCTCATAGTGAAAATGTGGTAGTGGATTCATCATCTATTTGAAGCTTATATTTCAGGGTGGCAGGAAGGGGTAAAGATAGGTGGTTGTAGCCACCTTTCGGTTGTAGCCGGAGAAGATAGGGGGTTGTAGCCTCCTTCTATTTAGAGGTAGAGAATTAGGGAGTTGGAGCCTCCCTCGGGTTGTAGCTTGAAAATATAGGGGGTTGGAGCCTCCTTCCATTTGCAGATGGAAAACAAAGGAAGTTGGTACTTCCAATGAATGCAAT
>JASDQU010013909.1:138112-151861 GCA_032191745.1 Picea mariana | reverse complement strand
ATCACCGGTTTCTCGACTTCAGTGATTGATACAGTCAAGAGGATTCTACATGACAGGTTTTTGATGATGGACATGTTTCCGCTACACTTCTTCCTTGGACTCGAGATCAGTCAGAATGCATCAGGCATCAAACTGTCTCAAGCCAAGTATGCATGAGATCTCCTTGAGAGATTTCACATGATAGACTGCAAGTCTGCTTTGACTCCTTTCCTATTAGGAGTCAAACTTGAGGATGGCGGGGAGACTCCACTGGTTGACATCACACTGTACAGACAACTAGTGGGGAGCTTGTTGTATCTCACACACTCCAGACTAGACCTCTCATATGCAGTTGGCGCAATTTGTAGGTTCATGCAGGAGCCACATGAGCTACATTGGAAGGCTGCAAAGTGTATCCTTTGATACATTCATGGCACCATCACCTTTGGGATTCGTTATGCAGCAGACTCTGCATTATATCTCATCGGGTTTACTGATTCTAACTGGGCTGGAGATAACACTGATCGGAAGTCCACATCTGGTTACTCACTTAGTCTTGGTTCTGGGCCTATCTATTGGTCGAGCAAGAAGAAATCTGCCATTTCTCTATCTTCAGTCGAGGCAGAGTACAGAGGGTTAGTTAACATAACTATTCATGCTATGTGGCTACAACATTTTCTCATTTAGTTGGGCATTCAGTTTTATCGGTCGATCATCATCTGGTGTGACAACCAGAGCACTCTGAAGTTCTGCAGAGATCCAGTTCAGAGGTAGCGGATGAAGCACATCGAGATCCACATGCACTACATCCGGGACTTAGTACATGAGGGGATTGTTGACTTACAGTTATGTCCTTCAATAGAACATATGACAGACATCTTCACCAAGACCTTCACTGAGCATAAGTTCCATTCTCTGCGAAGTCGTCTTGGAGTGAAGGACACAATTGCCTAGCACTTGCAGTTCTTATTTTCACATAAATTGTACCTTGAGGGGGGGGGGCGGGGTGTTTCCCATGAGGTTTTGCCTCTTTCCTCACTTTACTTCAGTGTATCTTTTGTATTTGGGTACCTAACATGGCCTCATTGTCGGGAAACATTCTTTATTTTCACCATAGTGATGTTCAGGGGGGGTGTTGGAGTTACTTCACACATAACTAGGATTTATTTTTTGTAAGGTTTTTCCTTTTTTATTAGTCATAATTAGTCATTATCCAGTATCCTATATTTTAGGGGATAATATTCCACCTCAAGAATATTCTCTTTCAATTGACACTTCAGTTTGACTAGTTGACTTGAGTTTATATGTTGCATTGGTTTTGTCACCATGCAACATTGGGATCATCACCATGCTAATTAGAACTTGCCTTGGTATCATTACCATATTGGCGCATTACCCTTGATTCCCTGAGTTAAATCCTCACTACTCTTTGTTCAGTCAATTAACTGAAGACTAGTGGACTAGTTAACTCAACTAGGTGGCAGTTCACTCTCGTAACTGCTTGAGAGACTAGACTAAGTGGCAGTTCACTCCTGTAACTACTGGTGTGTGTCCAGATCACTCTATACCACTGCTATGGCACATTATTTCTCCTCCAGTGCACACTTATTGAGTTATACATAGTATATCATGTGTAAATTATTCATTATTCACAACGGTTAATGAGAATTCTTTCATTCTTTTTCTCCTTCTTCTTCTTTCTCCAATTCTCTCTGCAAATGTGTGTATTATTGTTTAGCTAGATCTATTATGTGCAGGTTCAACAAATTTACAAATTTTGTATTTAATCCGCTAAAATTTAAAGTTATAAAGAAATAATGACATTACCTGGACATTTCCTAGTGGGGGAGGCATGGTTGCCAAGTATTCCAAAAAACCAAAATTGTCCACTATTTGGAAAAATTCGAAATCCACGCACTAAGAAATGAATGGAAGGAAGAAAAGAAAGGGAAGAACCAATGGCAGGGTGCTTTAGAGAGGTAAAATTTTCATTGGTGCTTGAGAGCTCTACAACACTGAAAAGGGTAAAAATGAATTTTATGGCTGATAATTTTTTTATTATTTAACCCTATTACGGTGCGCTCGATTATTAGATGCATCGACACGTCAGTGTTTAAGTATCACATCGGGGTAAATTTTTTTAAAAAATAACCCTACCATGGTGTGCCATTTTGAGATCAACGGTGCACACTGGTGCGTCAGTATTTAAGTAGCACACCAGAGTATATATATTTTTGAAATAACCCTACCACGGTGTGCCATTTTTCAGAGCATCGGTGTGTCTGTAGAAGAAAATGCACCGGTGCGATCTGTATTTATAAAAGCACTATAAAAAAACATTTTCTAAAAATCCACCCTCTTGCCTCCACTAGTGTCCTCCGCTATAAATGAATTTTTGGGCTATTTTTATAGGGGCTTCCACAAAAACCTCTGCTAGAGGGTCTTTTCCTTATATTGTATGTTTAGCTGAATTTGCATCAAATTATATAGAGAAAAGGCAAGAAGCATCAAAATAGTGACAAGTCATATATTATTAGGTATATGAAATACAACAAGCATAAAGATAATGAGAATTACTATCGAGAAAAACTGATGCTATATGTTCCATATCAAGTGAGCAAAAACATTTTCAATAAGATCTACTCTATATGGGAGAATGCTTACAAATCACTAATAGATACCATAAAACAAACTTAATGAAAGTTTACACATGACAAAAATTTGACATGGGGTGACCTTGAAGATTCAAGAAAAGAAGTTGAAAATAAAGAAGAACAACTTTTCAACATAAACATCACCTATAATGAACAAGAACTTTTGAAGCATCTGTGTTCAAATGTCACTAGAAACTATGAGCAATATGATTTTGAAAATGATTTGCAACATTTATGGAGCACAATAAATATAAAAATAGATGCCAATTGACCTTATCAATGTTGATTAATTGGGTTGGTTTTCATTGATGTCAACCCTTGAAGCAAGTCCAATAGAAAATTTTGGTATCCCCGACAGTATGGCTAAGGGAGTTATGTTTATTTGATGTATAAAGGTATGAAGTTCAGTATATTTGTAGGTAATACTATTCTAGATGGATATTACATGTCATGCCAGTTCTAGTGATATGTGGAATGTCACATAACTCCTCACGGTTAGAGAGTTATGGTCTTTTGAAGTTGGAGAACCCTCATGAGTTTTCTAGAAGCCCCTAGAAGGTCAAATAAGTCAAATTATTCTAGAAGCTCCTATAAGAAGTTGACTAGTCAAGTGGGTGAAACTAGGAGTTACTCATGGGTTAAGTGGTTGAATTAAGAAAATAATTAAAAATAAATTAGTTGCAACTAGAAGTGGAGAACTTACTATTTGTGGATAAAGTGGTTGTAAGTGGACAAGTGGTTAGAAGTGGGTTAGCACTAAAAGAATGAAGTTGGGTAAAGTTAGTTAGAAGCTAACCCCTTGGGGAAGCTACTTGGAGAGTATAAATAAGAGAGCAAGGGTGTCATATTAGTACCTAATGAGCACATTGAATATCTATTATTTGTGAAAATTTTATTGTAGGTACTCATTGATATATCTGAATTTACGCAAGTCTGAGGAAGAAAAGTAGGGTTGATAGTGAAAGTTTTAGAGTTGTAGATTTACTATAAAAAACCCCAGTTTTTGAGGTGTACACAGATTGTAGTGGATAAGGGTCTGTACGTGCACGTGCTGAAGGATAACATGGCATGTACGGTTGGGAAAATCCATGAAATCTTGAGTTGTTGAAGGTGCCATATTCTCAGAGTCTGAAAGCAAGCTCCTAGGAGGGCCTACAGTGAACATGTATGTAATATCCCAAGACTGAGCCCTAGTTGTAATTGTAAATGTAACATGTTTTATAGGCTGGTGAGCCAAGTGATTATAATCTGGGAGTCTTATGTGATGATTAGGCTAGAGATCCTAGATGATTAAAGGCTAATGAGCGTATTTTTGTATATGTAAATACTCATATCATTCATATAAATACATTGTTGTGTGTAGACCGACCACGATAAAAGAGAATGGGGGACTAATCTCCACTAGGTAGGGAAAGGGATGGGGCTAAGAGGCTAGGAAAATGAGCTAAGCTAGAGGGATTATCTCTAAGGGAAGAATATTATATTATTATTTCCTAAAAACTAAGGTTGGACATAACCTATGTTATCCTAAATTCTTGTGGGAAGGGAACGAATGTTAAGTGGAGCTCATGCAGCTTCATGAGGACAAATGTCTGATTTGGGACATGTAAATATATTTGGAAAACTCATCATTATTGGATGCTCTTTCCATTCTTTCCATTTTTCCCATGCATGAACACACTCACGCACTGAGCCATGACCTCCATTATCGATCTCTAAACATGCACGCACTTCTAGAACCCACAGTTTTACTTGAGTTATCTTGTGTATTTCCTATGAATCCCGACACACCTATATTTTCCTGAGCCCATGTTGTGTCTTAATGGTTGGTTGTTGCTACTCACATAGTTCCTTGGATGATCATGGCATTCTGCCATCTTCTGTGTCCTTACCCGTTTTCGGTTGTTTCCATCACCTATGCGTTAGTTGTATGTTGTTGTTGTATTTGCTAAAGAGCTGGATTGAAGAAGCATTTTGTGAGGCCTATGAGAAAATCTCTCTAGGTGAGAGAGTTTGTTGGGAAATAATAAGTAGGTTGTCAGGCCCGTGAGAAACTCTCTCCAAGTGAGAGAGGTTGCTTGGGAAGTGATTTCTTCTGGAGGGAGCCCAATAGGAGCTATAGTGCTTCGAGAATTCCTTTCTGATCTATTGTTGAAGCTTTGGAAGGGAAGTGGAGCAGCCGATGGAATTTTGAAAAGTGAAGGTGTATACTTCCTGGGGTGGTAAATGCATGTGGGGAATGAGAGGCTATGAGCTGTGTGCATAAGTTGGCTCTTGGGAGGGAATCCTTCCTGATGTACTGTGTGACTTCCCGTAGTCTCAACCTAGCTTAGGAATCCATTTTCCTGGGTGGAGTTTAGTCCCAGCTCGAGCGTGACCCACTACTGAGAGTGATGAGCAGTGTGGTCTATGGCTGGGAGGTTCGTGGAAGGTCTGCACTCAGTTGGTGATCTTCTACAAAAAGATAAGTACCATTTCTATGTTCATTTACATGTTGTGTATTTGTACATGTGTAATATTTATAAGTATTTCCTGTATATGTTGTATGTGTAGGATTCACTGTTATTTCTGCATTTATCTATATATTAGCATAATGTAATTGTATGTTAATTTATATATGTATGATGTTTCGCAAGAGTTTTTGTGTGCCATAGACTAGTAGGTCTATGGCTGGGTATGTTACAAATCAGAGCTTGAACAAAGAAGAAGTGTAGTAGCATGCCCTGACTTGGGTGACTGGGGGTGTTACAAATTGGTATCAGAGCTCATGGTTTCAACACTGAGCCTGGATGGGCCGTATAAGTGGTTATTGAAGCAAAAGTTCAGAAGGAATTGTTGTCGAGAGGGAAAAAATTCAAATTTGAGAGCATCCCTGAATTCCAAGAGAGCACCAAGAGAAAACCTTGGCCATGTTTAGAAGCTCAGGAGGTAAAACGGTTCAAGAAAGTCAACAGAGAAAAGAGACCGCGGTAACCGTGGTTTTGGAACCACAATTTTTTTTAAAATTTAGGTCATTGGATCTGTTTAGGAGGGGAAAGATCCCTCACAACCATCAGATCCAGAGAAGGTACACAAAGGTTAAGCACTAAAGTCCTTCGAACTTCCCCCCTCTGGCCATTTTAAAACTATATCAGAGAAAATTGCTGAAGCCTGAAGCCCCAAAGTCCAGAACCAATCCAAACCATCCATTTCTAGGGACATGTGTCCCGAGATTAAGAAATGTTTGAAATTTCGGCAGTCTGGGAGTAGTGTGGTGTTCAACAACGAAATCCTCTGAAGCCTGAAGCTCCAAAGAGTGAAGTAAATCCTCATCGTTGATCGGGAGAGGACACATGGTAGTAGATCCCATAGTCCAGAGACTTGGCACTCTAGAGGATCAAGGCATAAGCAATTGGGGTCGAGGAATCCTAAAGGCTCGAAGGCTAGATTCCATCTCAGCCATTGATTATAGTGGACACATGGCATCAGATCCCAAGTTCTGGAGACTTGGTACTCTGAAGGAATTGAGTTGCAGGTTTCTTTGAGTCAAGAACTCTCGAAGGCTAGAGCTAATCTCGACCATTGATCGAAAGATGATACATGGAGGAAGGAGAGGATATATGGTAATTTGGAACTCTGGGAGATCTATGGAGAGGTGCTTTGGAAAGCCCCAAAGCCTGGAGCTGCAGAGAAAATGCTAGTTGTTTATCGGGAGAGGATACGTGGCAGCAGATCTTGCAGTCCTTAGACTTGGCACTCTGTAAGGATTGCGAGTGTGGACAGTCTAAAAATTTCAAAGCCCGGAGTCCTAAAGCTCCTATTGATTGTAGATCTAAACAAAGAATGAGTATTGTCGATCAGTGCATCCTCCGAGTATTTAATAATTCGATGTTTCAGAGATTAGAGTTGTGCAGGTGCAAAGTCCGTCGAAGCCTAAAATTCTGAAGTCACAGAATACGGAAGTGATGTAGCATGTTGATGTCACCTAAGGTGATGTGGACCACTGTACGCATGCCACGTGTCCATCTGTGTTGTGTGTTTGATAGGTCATTTGTGCCAATGAGAATCTGACATGTGTCAACAGTTGATTAAGCCACGTGTCACCTATGTATTGTTGACATGTAGAACCCCGAGTGCACTGTACTAAGTGAATCTTGGAAGTTCAAGAGTTCCGTATTTGGGAAAATTGGAGTATGAAGTTGTAAGAACCTCTGAAGTGTGAAGCTCTGGAGAGCCAGTCTGGGAGTTCTCCAGTTCAATGTTCGGGAGAAATCAATGAGGAAGTGTAAGAAACCTCTGAAGCTTAAAGTTTCAAAGCCCTAAAGTTTTGAAGCTTCGGATAATAACCTATCAGTTAGCGCTTGGTCATAGCCTGTGGTCACATGAGATTGGGTGCCAAAGACAAGAGATAATGCCCAAAAACTGTTTTAAAGAAAGAAAAGGGCTTAGGAAGGAAGCCTGTGGGGTTTTGATTGTTCGGACGTGCATCTAAAGTGATGAAGAAGGTCTGTGAACCTTATGAGTGGATCCAACAAAGGTCAAGAGCTATTTTGGCTCTGAGAAAGGAAGAATGAGGATTTTAGTATATTGATTTAATCCAGGAAAGAAAAGGCCTAGAAGCCTATGTAATTGTATGTAGAGTAAGTGTACAATTGATTAATGTAAAAGTCTTTGTTCGAGAAAATTTGTGTATTGTATGTGTACAAGAAAATTAAGTGAATATCTATCTCATAATTGATGAACCTGTGTATGGTAGATTGTATGAAATTCCAGGATGAAGAATCGATTGCAGGTTTAAGGAGAAACCCTCTCAGGAAAGGTCTCGACGCATCCTATAAACTAAACCATCAACATAAGTGTTCCAACGATCAATAATCACTGTAATAGATTGATGATCCTAGTCTATTCATAATCGAATAGCCATTGAGGTTAAGATATCTCACATAACCATGGTGGAAAAAGATACAGGAGCCATCGATCTAAGGAAATAATAGATCATGATCGTCAAAAGATGAATTTAGTAGTAAGCCACAACAACCGTCATATCTAGGAGTTGCAAAGGGGGACCGTCAGATCAACGTTCGATTAAGTCCTGACTATCATATCAACACAAGTAAGATATACGATGGAGAGAATTTGTGGATATCGGGGGAAGAACTAACATTCGTGTGGGTTTAACCTCTGCAATCCTCCTAGACCGTCGATCTATAGATTTGGCAAGATCAACGGTTGACATCGATTCCACTATAGGAAAGCAGTTTCTATTGTGGAACTTAGGAAAGGAGATAAAATTCATGCTATTTGGGACTCTGCAATTTTTCCTGATCGTAGGTCTCCACGCCAGTTCAAGCACTACCGTTGATCCTCGATAGGAGGTTAGCGCCTGAAGAATTGAGTGAGGTCATAGCCTTGATCATCTGGGTTGGAGTTATAGGTCCTTTGTGCATACGAGGAGAAATAGGTTCAACACCTCTGTATTAAAACTATGGTTATGTGGATATTCGATCTTGTTAGTGATCGAATATAAGAGCGAAGATGATCCTTGGCACCCTGATTTCAGGGTTTACAATGTAGTTACAACAGAATACTGCATAAAAGGGTTTTAGGATGGGAGGTCCTGAGTCAATAACTTTCTGCTCAGGACTCAAAATTGAGCAAGGAAGTAGTCATGAGAAAGGTCTTGGATAAAGGATTCCAAGTATTCATTCATAATTAAGGATTGAGTAGCTCAAATTAGAGGAATTCAAAAATAATATTGCGGGTGACCATAAAAGAAAATTTGTGCCTATGTTACCAAAATGGTATATTATGGTTCTAGCTAACATAATTTTTTGTATGCTTGTTTTTTGATGTAATGGTTACATTTAAAACATAAAAAGTGCTAGAGATGTCTACAGATCGAAGAAAGAAGGAAAAATACAGTTCTTCATTTTACATTTGAAATCTTCAAGAATTTATTGGATCAGATTTTGGCTCCAATAAGCAACATGGAAAACCCGAATGAAATTTTGGTTCGGGGAAGACCTGTTCTATATAGATTGATATATATATACCATAATTCTAGTATTATAATAAAGGAAGACAGAGTGTATACATGGAATTAAGATGTAACATTCCAAGGATCAGAACTATGGTTTTGGAGGTATCACCTCCATTATTGTTAACAGAGTACACAGTGGAAGCATGGTTGCATGATAAACTTCAGGATGAAGTAATGTAGGTGTATGCACACTAAATAAATTCCAGTAGATGCATAAGAAATGCATCATGTGCATATTGGTTCTGGAGGTATATAGCCATACTATGGGGAAGGAATTACGTAAATCTTAGTTCATTCCAAAATTGAATAAAGTTTAAAGAGTAACTCAAAGATAGTGGAAAATAATACCACTAGGTGAATTCCAAGATATTTGAGTCTATTATAGCACTCAAGAGCTGTGACAACAACAAAGAGGGATTTTTGAGTACATTCCAAAAGATGGTGCCTAACAAGCATACATCTTAAGGGGCATAGAGCCATGAGTGACATTCCTAGAGGTTGGAAGTATCACTCGAACTTATGATGGTAAATTGAAAGCAATATTTGAAATTAACTCTATGCAGCTAGCAAAGGAGACATATGTTCATCTTTACAGTATGCTAGAGATTGGCTATGCAAGTCAAGTTGAGACTAGTTGGCAAGGAGAAGAGAAGAGTGTAAGAAAACGCAAATACTAAAGTATCGAGTCAGGAAAGGGATGAAGAAGTTCAGTCCTAGAAAATAAATGGATGTTGAAGATCCGAAGTCTATAAGACAACATGATTGGAATTATAATTCATCCAAGTATGAGTTGGGATTGATAGATCTAGGAAATAAATAAAAGTTGAAGGTTAATATTAGGTTAGCATTAGGATGGAAAAGAAAAGGCATCCAAGAGTGATTTGGCTAGAAAGTGCTTAGGTCAGAAATAATCATGCACAATGATTATAGTGAGAGCACAAGAAGATTCAAGAATACAGGAATAATTGAAGACTTCTGGGATCATCAAGGAAAAGTGATATAGGGAGAAAGAAGTTGTTGCAATTACTGTAGCAACAAGTATGTTATGGCATGTTGGGACATCCATAAAAGAAGAATTCTTGCATGATTGCAAGTGTTGTTGATGATGTTGCTGCAAATGGAAAGAAGCAACAAAAAGATAAAGTGTTGGTTATAATTCTGATAAAAGGGGCATGGAAGCTTCTATCATCATCAAATAATCAGGTAGGATCAAACTCATTTAATGTAAGCTATGCAGGTAAGTATTTCTCTTTTGAAATTATGTTGCATAATTTCCAAAAGGAAATTCAGGTGAGAATTTCCCCAGATAGAATTTTATAATACACAGTATGGTATTATTTAAATGCATTAACATGAATAATATACCAATAGGTGTGGTAAAGGCTAGATGCATGTTATAGTTATTAAAGCTTCTTAGCTTTTGAATGCACACATTGACATAGTAGCATGCCATGTTAATTTGGTTATGAGGTAATAACCAAAGAAATAAAATATAAGAACTTGTTATAGGAATGATGCCAGGAAAGATAGTCATATATGAGACTAGGACATGGTTGGATATGAAAAAGTATGGATATAGAAAGGTTACGTACCACACAAATACCCAATGATCTTCTTACCTTTAAATAAAACTTGGACTGCAACCTTTATGCTAACACTAATGAACACCACAAAATTGTATTCTTGGTGTAGTTTTCGGGTCGAAAAGGAAGGCATCCAAATAATTGAGAAGATAATAGGAAGTGTGTGGAGAATGTGTCAAGACATTGGCCAGATTTCCAATTTATGGATGGTGAGATACATGACTTAGATAAGGATCATTCTAAAAATCAATGCAAAGGTGCATTGGATAAATAAGCATTGAGAGTTGCACTCATGCATAGTAAGTGGAAAAGTTGCACTCATACATAATGGAATTGTATACTTAAATGCATTTGTTGAATGCGTTTTGTGAGTGCATGCATATATATTATTGCATAGAAATAATTATACTAACGGATGAAATGTTGCTAACTCATGGAGTTGAGAACATTTCAAGAGCTGTTAGACATTCACTACAAAAAAAATTATGTTCAGAAAAAGAAGTAATGAACTTACTGATATTGATTATGAACATCGTATGCATAGAATGATAATTCATTTTATCTAATAAATTGTTTTGTAGTTGTGATTGAATTGTTAGTTATAAACAATTCTAAGAACACTTCATAAGGGTTTTGTACATATTGCAATGAGAGTATGATGTATAGGAAATACTGACAATTTGTTGGCTGAATGCAAGATAGAAGCATTGTAGGAAAAATGGTATTCATCATGGTGCTTGCTGAAAGACATAAGGAAGAATGCATCATTTTATTGCAACAACAATGAAAAATTATGAAATATAATTTCATATTTTGGGGAAAAGTTGAATTACTTATGAAATAAGTTGAGTTCTAAATGAATTCATTTATGTTCTCTCATGATAACTACATGTGCGTGATGCAGATGAGATAATATTGTTTAAAGTTGGAATGCTGGGAAAGGACAACGACTGTTGAGGACACTAAAGCCCTATAATTGTAGAACCTTGGTGGGGTTCTGGTAACAGGTGAGCACTCTCATTGTGTGTGAAATCCTTGGCAAGATGGATCGCTAAAGGAATTTTTAGTAGTGAACGGAGGCCCGAGCCTAAAAGGGTGAGTGCAACAAGGAAGAGGTAACCCAAGAATGTTTATGGCATGGCAGCTGCCATAAGCCATAAGGAGGGTGTGTCAAATGGAACAATGAGTTGAATTATTTCTGAAAGCAACTCTATGGAATAGAGAAATTGACTTCCAGCTGCAGTATGAATACCAGAATTGGTGCTGGAAAGTAGAGCACTAGATGTATAACAAGATTTCAATAACTAAAGCTTGGAGCTTTTTGAAGAATCAATTATACATGTATAAATAAGTCGCATTGAGGATAGTGTAAAATTAAGGGGAGGGGATTGTAATATCCCAAGACCGAGCCCCAGTTGTAATTGTAAATGTTAAATGTTTTATAGGTTGGTGAGCCAAGTGATTATAAGCTAGGAGGCTTATGTGATGATTAGGCTAGAGAGCCTATATGCTAATGTCCAATTAGCATATTTTTTTTTATATGTAAATACTCATATCATTAATATAAATACATCACTGCGTGTAGACTGACCATGATAAAAGAGAATGGGGGACTAAGCTCCACTAGTTAGGGAAAGGGATGGGGATAAGAGGCTAGGAAAAGGAGCTAAGCTAGAGGGCTTATCTCTAAGGGAATACTATTATATTATTATTTCCTAAAAACTAAGGTTGGACATAACCTATGTTATCCTAAGTTCTCGTGGGAAGGGAACGAATGTTAAGTGGAGCTCATGCAACTTCATGAGGACACGTGTTTGATTTGGGACATGCCGTTATATTTGGAAAACTCATCATTCTTAGGGGTTCCTGCCATTCTTTCCATTCTTCCCATGCATGCACACACTCACTCACTGAGCCATGACCTCCATTATCGATCTCTAAACATGCACATACCTCTAGAACCCGCAGTTATACTTGAGTTATCTTGTGTATATCCTGTGAAGCTCGACGCACCTGTATTTTTCTGAGCCCATGTTGTGTCTTAATGGTTGGTTGTTGTTTCCCATGCAGTTCCTTGGTTGAGCATGTCTTGCTGCCATATTTTGTGTTCTTACCCATTTTCGGTTGCTGCCATCACCTGTGTGTTAGTTGTATTTGCTAAGGAGCTAGATTGAAGAAGCAAGTTGTCGGGACTATGAGAAACTCTCTCCAGGTGAGAGATTTTGTTGGGAAATAAGAAGTAGGTTGTAAGGACTATGAGCAACTCTCTCCAGGTGAGAGAGGTTGTTGGGGAAGTGATTTATCCTGGAGGGAGCCCAACAACAACTATAGTGCTCCGAGAATTCTTGTCTGGACTGTTGCTGAAACCATGGAAGGGAAGTGGAGCAACCGATGGACTGTTGAACATTGAAGGTGTATACTTCCTGAAGTGGGACAGACATGTGGGGAGTGAGAGGCTGTGAGATGTGTGCGTAAGTTGGCTCCTGGGAGGGAATCCTTCCTGATGTACTATGTGACTTCCCATAGTCTCAACCTAGCTTAGGAATCCCTTTGCTCGGGTGGAGTTTAGTCCCCGCTCGGGGGTGACCCATTGTTGATAGATGGGTAATGTGGTCTATGGCTGGGAGGTTCATGGAAGGTTTGCATGCAGTTGGTGGTTTTCTACAAAAATATAAGTACAATTTCTTTGCTCATTTACATGTTGTGTATTTGTACATGTCTAATATTTATAAGTATTTCCTTTATATGTTGTATGTGTAGGCTTTACTGTTATTTCCTCATTTATCTATCTATTAGCAGAATGGAATTGTCTGTTAAGTTATGTATGTATGATGTTCCACAAGAGTTTCTGTGTGCCATAGCCCAACAGTTCTATGGATGGGTATGTTACAGATCAGAGCTTGAACATAGCAGAAGTGTAGTAGCATGCCCTGACTTGGGTGGCTGGGGGTGTTACAAGGTACAACATATCTATCTACATATTCAAAAGGTATGTCATATTCTTATGTGTCGTTGGATATTTTTTTCTTCATGAGATATGGTTATGGGAGTTTGAGGTTTTTCCCTAGAAAGGTTGTTGGTTGTATGACACTTATGGTATGATCTAGATCTACAGAAATATAACATTGGTATGTTGGTATTATTCATTAGGACATCTTGTTGGTTCAAGTGTTGAGACATAGCTTGTATTTCTTGGTACATGGTTGAGGTTTTTGGTTGTGCAGTGATTGTGAAGTTTCCTGTGTAGTGTGACGATGCATATCAGTGAGGTTTTGATGTCTAGTCCATGTGACAGTTATTTCACTTGATCATGATACACATGTATGGAACATGACTAGAGAGACATAGATGCATTTTGTTAAAGGATATGTATGAAGATTTATGGATAGGGCACAACTATAGGTTGGACACAGTGACAGGTTGCAAGTTGATGTGACAAAGGCAACAAAGGGTCTAAGTTTCAAAAAGGTGAAAACCCTAGCTCTCACAGGGTGTATGCAGGATGCAATATATA
>JASDQU010013909.1:88002-106374 GCA_032191745.1 Picea mariana | reverse complement strand
TGCTTACACATATGTAGATTGGGTAGGTTGCATGTATGACTGGAGAAGTACAAGTGGAGAAACGTTCTACTTAGGTGAGTGTTTGGTATCTTGGCTAAGAAAGAAATAATCATCAATATTATTGTCTACAGTCGAAGCAGAGTATATTGCAGAAACAACATGTTGTACAAAGTTTCTATAGATGAAACAAACATTGAAAGATATACAGATTGAGTATGATGAACCCATTCTTATATTTTGTGATAACACAAGCACCATCAGTATCTCAAAGAATCCAGTGATGCACTCCAATGCGAAGCACATTTTGATCAAGTTTCACTTTATACAGGAATAAGTTGCAGAGAAGAACATCAGAGTTGAATATGTGGGAACAAAAGAACAGGTTGCAGATAGATTTACAAAACTGCTTTCAAGGTAATATTTTGAGTATCTTCAATAGAGACTCAAAGTAATTTCTACTCCAAAATGAATTCTTTTGAATGCTTATCTTATATGTCTTATATTTACATGAGGAAGCACCATCAAGAGGACAATTCGGTTTGGGGAGAATTAAGTTAGGGGGAGTATCCTCAGGGATAGTTCAGTCAGGGGGAATAGCCCCGATGAGAAGTCACCTTTTCCATTGATGTCAAAGGGGGAGATATTATTCAAATGTTTAGAGAGAGCATAGAGGCATGATTACAGTGGGAGCGATGGTCACATGGGGAGCAAGAGTGATATGACTTCAATATTGCATCAGATTGTTGCCATCAATTCCAAAGGGGGATATTATTGATTAATTGGGTTGGTTATCATTGATTTCAACCCTTGAAGCAAGTATGGTAGCAAATTTAGGTAGCCCTAATAGTATGGAGAAGGGATTTTTTTTTTTGAGGTATAAAGGTATGAAGATCAATATCCTTGCAGGTAAGACTATTCGAGATGGATAGAACATGTCATGCCTTTTCCGATGATATGTGGAAATTCACATAACTTCTCACGGTTAGAGAGTTACTATCTTGTAAAGTTGGAGAACCCTTATGATTTTTCTAGAATCCCCTAGAAGGTCAAAGAAGTCAAATTATTATAGAAGCTCCTAGATGAAGTTGACTAGTCAAGTGGGTGAAACTAGGAGTTAATCGTGGGTTAAGTGGTTGCATTAAGAAAATAATTAAAAATAAATTAGTCGCAATTAGAAGTGGAGAAATTACTATTTGTGGATAAAGTGGTTGTAAGTGGACAAGTGGTTAGAAGTGGGTTAGCCCTAAAAGAATGAAGTTGAGTAAAGTTAGTTAGAAGGTAACCCATTGAGGAAGCTACTTGGAGAGTATAAATAAGAGAGAAAAGGTCTCCTATTAGCACCTAATGAGCACATTGAATATCTATTATTTGTGAAATGTTTATTGTTGTTACTCATTGATACATTTGAAGTTACGTAAGTCTAAGGAAGCAAAGTAGGGTTGATGGTGAAAGTTTCAGAGTTGCAGATTTACTGAAAAAACCCTATTTTTTGAGGTGTATGTGGGTTGTAGTGGAGAAGGGCACTCACATATGTGGGCTGAAGGAGAATATGGCACGTACAGTTCAGAAAATCCATGAAATCTTGAGTTGTTGAAGGTGTTAGATTCTCAGAGCCTGAAAGCAAGCTTCCTAGGAAGGCCTACAATGATAAGGTACAAAAAATCTATTTATAGATTCAAAAGGTATGGCATATTATTATGTGTAGTTGGATGTTGTTGTCTCCATGAGATATGGTTATGGTAGTTTGAGGTTCTTCCCTATAAAGGTTTTTGTTTGTATGGCACTTATGGTATTAGCTAGATCTACAGAAATACACCACTTTTATGTTGGTATTATTCATTGGTACATCTTGTTGGTTCAAGTACTAAGACATAGCTTATATTTCTTAGTACATGGTTGAGGTTTTTGGTTGTGCAATGATTGTGAAGTTGTTTGCATAGTGTGAGGTTGCATACCAGTGAGGTTTTTATGTCTAGTCCATGTGAGGGTTATTTCACTTGATCATGATACACATGTATGACACATGAATAGAGAGGCATAGATGCATTTGTGATTCAGGTGGATATTGGTGGCCACCCACCTATTCCAACTGACTCCTCTTCAGAGTTTTTAGTTCAACACGTTCTTATGTACTTCTTTGTAATTGTGGGTTCTACACTTCTGGGGCTGTCTAAATCCCTACACATATTCCATGTGGAGACTAGTGGCCACCCACCTAATCAAACTAGCTTATTTTGGAAGTTTTCATGTAAGCACATCATTTTTTACTTCTAGGGCCATTTTGGGGCCTTAAACAGTGTTTTTTTTTGTTGTCTTGCCACATCCAAACTATAGATGGAGTTATATTTTGATGGAATAATGTTTATTTCTTGAGAATACCTTTCCAATGGGCTATCACACGCCTAAAGTGAAGGGTGTATGCAAAAGTTACGACTCGAGGAAGTTGAGGTACCAACTGACCCATCGGGGCCCACATAAATTTTGGCGTTTCATCTCCTAGGGTTAGGTTTTTGGATGTCTATGGTTTTTAAATTCATGAGTAATGTTAAAAAGGACTCTGGAGCCTCATTGTAATCATTCTTCTCATATGGATACACGTAGCAACCACATCTCTTCTCAGAGATAGCTACCACCATTTGAGAAAGTTGTTTTCAGTTCTACATTTTTATAGTTTCAACCTATTTCATTTATTCAATAGAAGTTATTGTTCACTAAATATCTATTGTTGTTCTCCATATCTCAATGTTATTATATTCAGTCTGTTATTCATTTCGTTCCGCTCATAAATCTGGATCAGTGGTATCAGAGCAATCTGCTCTTCATTTATTTTTCTTCATGCATGTCCCCGACAAGATCTGGGTACAAGAAGTTGGGACTCGAACCAGTTGAGCCTTTGCAATATCGGTTGCACCGAGCTCGACAAAAAACCATCGGGGACAAAAAGAAATATGATGGAGCAGGATATCCTTTTAAAATTTTGCTCGATGAATCCCTTGTGCAACAAAGGAATGAAATGATGGACAACTCTGCACAAATCCTTCAACGACTGCCCACAAGAGACACATCTTCATAAAGTGGCCATGCAATCCCCTTCAAGGTAAATGTAAAATTTGATATTTCATTATTCGAAGGACTGATAGATGCGAATGTTGTAGGTAAATGGCTGAATCTGCTCAAAGGGTATTTTTCGACCCACAATTTTTCTAATAGGGAAAATATTACTTTTTCACTCCTCAAGGTCATCCCCCATGTTAAGGACTGGTGGGATACTTACTCTGATCAAAGGGCCATAGAGGAATATGCAATATTTGTGGTCACCCCCACATGGGATTCCTTCAGGGATACCATTAAAGAACAATACTACCATGTTGGAAGCTATGAGGACCAATACACAAGATGGACCACCTTGCATCAGGAAAGGGACCAGACAATGCTAGATTTCACTAATATTTTCCATACCCTGTGCACCAAATTGGGTATCAAAGACTCTGAGCAACATCTGGTACTCAAATATCACAACTATTTTCATAGATACATTAAAAAAAAAATGGATTTTCTAGACATCGCATCATTGGGTATGACTTATAGATATGTTGTCAAGATCGAGCATAAATTTAAGCAGAAGAGGTGATAGTTTTAATATGAAAACTCCTCATAGATGAAGCAGGGAAAAGGTATCCCTAACCCACAAAACAAGAGACATAGAAAAGATGGCCACTCTCAGGACAAACAGTCCAAGCCACAACACAATAAAGGTAATGAGAATTCGAAGAAGGACACGGGAAAATGATGTGAATACCATAAAATCCCTTGGCACAACACTGAAGAATGTCGCTCCAAGAAGTAACTCATGGCCGAGCTGAAATCTTCCAAGTCAGAGGTAGATTCTGACTTCAAATCAAATCCATAAGGAGGGAAGCAAATTATTGATGCTAAACCTAGTGTTACTGTTGCTACCACCAAATTCCAGCCAAAAGAACCAGAGAAAGGGGAATGCCTCTTTCACTCACAAATGTGGGTAAAGGGGGCTCTGCTTTATTTCATTGTCGATAGTGGCAGTCAGAATAACATGATCTCAATGGAGGTAATAAAGTAGTTGGACCTGCCAACGACACCACACCTGCAACCCTACACCATTAGATGGTTTCACCAAGGAAGAGATCTTCGTGTTAGCCAACAGTGTCATCTACCCTATGACATAAAGCCTTTCAAAGATGAGGTATTGTGTGATATTTCTTCCCTTGAAGTTTGTGATATTCTTTTAGGACAACCATATTTGTGGAAGTGACATGTTATGTATGAGTATAAACCCTACAGTGTTATTATTACTTTGGGTAGATAATTGTACAGGATACCAGAGGTAGTGCCACCTACCGCTATTTCTTTAATATCTACTAAGCAATGAAGTAAGGTCATTTCACATACTGGGAAGTTCATCTTCTTTGTGATCTGTTCTCACAGTAAGAAAAAGGTCATTGTCAGATCTGTTGCCTCTACACAGAGCCTCTCTTTGCAGCAAAATTAAGTGGACGGGATCGTGTAAGAGTACAAAGACATCTTCTCTTCACCCATCGGGGTATCGATTCATTGCCAAGTCAAGCATCCAATTGATCTAACCCCTGGTGCACCTCTACCTAATGGATCGATATATCGTCACTCATTGATGGAAAATGATGAAATCAAGCATCATATTCAAGAGCTACTTCAAAAGGGGCACATCAGACCCAACTCCTCCCCTTGCAGAAGCCCAATTGTATTGGTGTAGAAGAAATACAGGACCTGGCAGCTCTGCATTGATTACAGAGCATTAAAAAAAATCACAGTTAGGAACCGGTACCCAATTCCTAGAATTGATGACCTTCTTGATCAACTCAAGGGGGAAAAGTTCTTCAATAAGATTGACTTAAAGTATAGCTACCACTAGGTTCCCATCGAACCAACTGATGTATGGAAGACAACTTTCAAATCTAAAGAAGGTCTCTTCGAATGGATGGTCATGCCATTTGGCATAACAAATGCACCAACCACTTTCTTGGGACTTGCTAACTTCTACTGACGGTTTGTGTGGGGATTCTCCCATATTGCATGGGCCCTCAGCCAAGTGACCAAGGGTGGTGGCAGGGAAACATTTTCATGGGGGAAGGAACAACAACGAGAATTTGATGATATGAAGCATCACTTATGCTTAGCTCTAGTACTCTCCTTACCTGATCTGCAACAATTGTTCGATATTGAGATTGATGCATCTGACTATGTTGTAGGCATAGTTCTTACTCAAAATGATCATTTGATAGAATACCATAGTGAGACACTCTCAGATACTATCTGGAAATACCCCACCTATGACAAGGAAATGTATTCATGTACAATCATGTCATCAATGGAAACATTACATCCTGTGAAAGGAGACAATCATCCACACTGATTAGAAGCCTCTATAATTCATACAGACACAGGGGAAGTTGTAGAACAACCACCATCAGAAGTGGTCCATGTACCTGCAACAGTTTCATCTCAACATCAAGTATAAGATAGGGAGCACAAATCATGTCACTGACTTCCTTAGTCGACCTCCCGTGCTTCCACTCACCATTGTGCTCCATTCCTATGGGCATGAGGCATCTGAGTGGCCCCAACTTTATCAACAAGATCCAAACTTCACCACCACCTATTTTCTTCTGGGTACAGGCGTGAATGTCACCGATTTTCACATTCAAGACAGACTATTATGCCATCTGGTCCATCTCTGTGTTCCTGCAAGCGAGCATGCAAAGATGATTTGGGAGGCTCATGACATTTTGGCGTGGAGAAAACTGCGGCTTGTTGAGGAAATATATGAAATGATCTTACTTAAGCATTTTTAGATTCTGCTTGGCCAAATAAAAATAGATGGGAATGTCATCCTAGGTTTATAGTCATCAAAAATAAAATCCTAACTCACAAGTATTAATTACAAGTGCTTAGGCTAGTCTTTTTCACAAATAAAAGATTGCTGGAAAATTCATTTTAATATGATTTTTTGAATATAATAGTTGCTAAAAACAAGTGTAGAGACAAAATTAAGACACCAAGATGATAATCAAGACAGATGAGACATAAATCAATCCTTTATTTCATTCCAATTCACCAAAGAGTCATTTTCTTTAGAAAATCTGATACAAAAATTTCAGACTAAAGTCAAACTTAGACATCCCCGATGGAACATACAAAATGACCTCTGACAGAAAATCAAAACTGAACTCTAAAAGTTGGGTCATCTTTCCACATCTTGTTTCCCACTCGACTCTACACAATAGCCTTTGTTAGTCATGAAAACTAATTCACAAACAGACAAGTCTACACAGACTATCAAAGATAGATCAACACCTCTGAAAAACAAGTGTCTAAATGATGTAATTCAGCCCTAAATGTTGTTGTCTACAATAAATCCATGCTATCATAAAAGAGAATTAGGCTTGTGATAAATTAAGGAATGAATGAAAACTGAACTATCTCAACATAAACAATGAAAATCTCAACGAAAATCTGAAGTCAACTGTCATCAACAAATAAAAACTTAAAATCCATATTTTCCAGTTTGTGAGGCAATCTTTCCCTTGTTGATGCTATCATCTTTTAGTCTTTTTGAACCTAACTTAGGCTGTGTGAAATATTTAAGCCTCATCTCACTGATCATATGAGAGCAATCTTCCTTCCAATGCATGTGGGAGGACATAGATTTATCAAAATTATTTGAAGATGTGGAAGGGGCAGTAGTGGCTTTCTCTTTGACAGGGGCATAATGGGCCTCGATTTTCATCCTTTTTTTTGAATAGCTCATTCTTGTATGCATAATTGATTAACAAATAGTTCCTTTAACAACCATACATGACCACTCTTTAAAAATATGAAATAGATTGTGGCTCAACAACATATCAAACTCATGCAATCCAATCCATATAAAATTGTTTAACTGTTGTCAATGAGCAGGGGGTGAACAAAAGGTCCTGGGATATGTGAGGGGCTTGTATTTAGAGAAAAATGATAAAATAAATGGAAAAAGAACATAGTTACTGCTCAAAGATGACAAACAATCAACTGTAATGCAGACCAAAGAAAACATCACTGTGATCCAACCAAGAAAATGTAACTTCCAACTGCTTCAATACAGAATTCTCCTTGACTGTAATCAATTTTAGAACAGGGAGTGAAAAATGAATGTGGGAAGGATATGGGTTGTAATTAGAAAAAATCTAAATAATGGTGGGGAAAGAGAGCAAGTATAGTTCATAAAATTAATTAAGTAATCCGTAAAACCATTCTGTAAAAGGAAATACACCAACAAAATGACCATTGTAACCCAAAAAAGCAACTATTGTGTATAGTCCAAATAACTTTGGGCATTAACTTGCTCCCTGTTTGTAATCAAATATTTAACACAGTGTCATCAAACAAGACAGTATTCATTCCACAACAGCCTGTAGGGGAGCTATGTTTATCTCATTTATCCATTTAATATTTTAAAACAATTCCCAAATGCATAAACAATCACTTATTTCCACTATGTTCAGCATCAAAATCAACCACTGCTCACGAATTATTTCAATCATGAAATACAATTCAAAGGTTGTGCTCAATTCTATCTTTTAATAATTAAATTGCAATGAGGTTATACTGTCATAGCATCTATGCCTACCACTATTAAAAATCATGGTATTCATTTAACATACATAATGGACAATCAACACCATAATCCATATTTAAATTGCAAAGATCCTGACTTTCCATTTAAACACACAGACAACAATCACCACTTCAACTCACGCTATGTTGTGGGATACACAAAACTGGACAGGTCTAATTTTCTTTGACTCTAAACATTAAAAATGTTGGGCTATCCATCCAATACAACGAGGCAACAACAACAGGCTCGATTTCACAACACAAATCGATCAAAATGCAACAAAACCATATTTAAAATCTCGTGACCCTCTATGATGGCACGATCAAATAATCATAACATATACAGTGGATGAAAATTCCATAATTATCATGATTGCAATAACCCATTTAGCAATTAAGAACACACAGTCACAGTAATCATTAACTCATGTTGTAGGAACACCACACATACCATGCATCAGGCATGGGGCATCACTGTGCATTAATCAACTAATGCCTAGTTAACATTTCAATAATCCCAATGCAAAAGACAATGACTGTGTATCAACACCATTCTTCAATCAACCAATTTCAATGCTGAGCTTATCAATTTGACTATCATAATAACCAAATATAGTGACTATAACCAAAACCACTGTCGGGATAATCAACAGAGACGAGTCGACAATAGAACATTATCGACAATGCATCACCAACCCATAACCATCAACCATGTATCCAACATGACATAAAGGGTTTCCTTTATCAAAACCAGAGCTCTGAGTAATCAAGGATTGGCCTTGTGGACCAATGCAGGGAGACATGGAATCGACTCCCGACATCAGGTGAAAACCTCTGAGACCCATGGTGCGTGCACAAGCTATACCACAATTATCTCCATAGATAGGGTGACAATCGCCATGATAGAGGAGACTATGAACAGAGGGGCAAGGCTCCATTTTGATTTTGTAACGACACCTAGAAAACACAGGGTATAACCCTCATGGCCTTCCCAATCAACCCAAGAATTCTAGGACAAGGCTAAGAAATAACAATCACATTGAGTAAGCCCTTTGGAAAATAGCCATCACAGCCCCCTATGCAACATTAGTAACATGAATGAATTCATACCCAAGTGAAGCAAAGCATAGTGACACAAGGCATGTCAAAAACCCAATAAACCCCATAATGACAAATGACCGGGTATGGTGATACGAATGTGTGGAGACAGTTATCCAGTCTAGACCAAACAAAACCCTCCACCAAACCAATAAGGATGACAGAGAGCCTTTATGGCTGATAACCCTCAGAACGACCCAATACATTGTAACTTCAGACATTATTGCGATGAAAACCCACACCAATCATCGAGAAAAATATCACCAAATTACACAGTTGCCAGACTTTAAAGAAAGCATGAACCCATACATACTGAGCCACTATCTATTTTATAATCAAAGCAAATTCATGTACGACAAAAAATATATACCTGTAACCAAGAGCACCTTAAAAACATGAATTGGCTGAGTGGTTCTCCCTCTGCTTGAAAGTTGGAGCCTAACCACAGAAAACTCAGTTGAAACAATAGACTGACTAGGGTGGCGGCTAGTGGAAGGAGTAGGAGTGACATGTAGTACA
The DNA here is from genome assembly GCA_032191745.1 of Picea mariana. Taxonomy (NCBI): domain Eukaryota; kingdom Viridiplantae; phylum Streptophyta; class Pinopsida; order Pinales; family Pinaceae; genus Picea; species Picea mariana. The sequence goes on along the minus strand of JASDQU010013909.1, from coordinate 97,095 downwards.
TGCACGTCACCTCCATGCTCAAACTCATTCAATTCCTTAGTACGTGCCAGCCACTAATCCATTAATTTGTCCAATTGAACCATGCATTGAAATCAACTTCCCTTAATTGCCAAGAGCGCCACCCACATATTACCATTTCCAACTATACAGTAATGCATAACAACTATATTTCCATAGAACTCAATAAATCACATAGCTATTATTTGTTAGCTAGGATTCACAATGATCATTTTAATGCATATAGTGTAACATGTTAATATAAACCATTTCCTTCCTTTTCCATTTTTTGTTTATATTGCTTTATTTCTTTTCAATTGCTCTTTATTTGTCGTTACTAACATGTGTCTTTTGTAGGTGTCAAAATAACGAATCCACGAACATATAGCAATGACAACAATAGATATCATAAGCCATCATGGCAGTTGAGTCTAAAGCAAGAGAACAAACATGTATTATCCCTCATCCATCTGTCGTGAATAGGACCAACATCAATCATCAATCATTCTCAATCTTGTAAGTAGTGTCAAACAGCAGTAAAACATCAAATAAGACCCATATCTGTTCCTCCAACATACAAGGGGGTCCCACCTACTGGTATATATATATTATTAGCTTATAGTTAATAGGCTTTAGCAATACTTTACAGGTGAAATCCTTATTGCGATTTTAATCGTCAACACGGTCGTTCTACATAAACATTTTTATTGGCCAAAAATTCGACATGACGTCATCAAGTATGTCAGATCTTGCACTTCCTGTGCCATTTCCAAGCCATCCATCAAGAAGCAAGGCTTATACACCCCTCTTACTACTCCCGAGAGGCCTTGGGAATCCATCTCGATGGATTACATGTCTAGACTTTTGTCAACCAATTAAGGCAATGATTGCGTATTTGTGGTAATTGATCAGTTTTCAAAGATGGCCATTCTCATAGCCTGCAAGAAGAGCATCACGTCCGCAGATACTGCCAATCTCTTCTTCAAACGAGTGTGGGTCCATTTTGGGATACCACAGAACATCATCTATGATCGGTACAATAGGTTCCTCAACACATTTTGGTCGAGTCTCTAGTCACTGTTGGAGACCAAGCTCACTAAATCCACTCCCTTCCACTCTCAAAATGATGGTGAAATAAAGGTCATTAATCAGATGATTGTGTATATATTGTGCATGTATAACTCTAAGCATCCACGTACATGGTATGAGAGTCTTCCCTATGTTCAACACAGCTACAACAGGGCTCTCCATAGCTCCATTGTCCATAGCTCCTTTCAGGTGGGGCTGGGATTCCAAACCTTGGGTCCCATTGATGTTGCACTACCTCTTGCAACAACACAAATAGATTCTTCCCATGTTTAGTCTGAGGCCGACAAAGCCACCATATTCATTGAGTGGATTCAACACATCCACCAACAAGTCCATGAGATTTTGTTGAAATCCAATGCTAAGTACAAGTAGTGCCATGATCAACACAGGGTGTTGCACCAGTTTCAGGTGGGAGACAAGGTCTGGTTACATTTTTAGAAAGAGTGCCTTACAGGGCCCCATCGGAATCTCCTCCCACTTTGCTATATGCCTTACACTATCACCAAGGCTGTGGGTAGTAATGCTTTTGAGCTCAACACTCCACCCTTCCTTGGATTGCACCCAATGTTCAATGTGAACCTCCTTTGGCCATATTTTCCACCATTATTGGACACCTCAGAGATCGCAGAACAAATGACACCAACATGTCTCAACCCTGACTGCATGGAACAAGCATCCACTGATCAGATAGTAGACACACAGGTCAAGGGAAATCACCAACATAGGATCCAACTTTATCAGGTTGTCAAGGCGGGGCAACTTCTACACCAAGGAAAGTGGCTCACCCCGGGCCAAATTCAATAGAATTTTCCTCACCTGATGGGGGAACTCAACGCAATGGAGACCATTTCTTCTTAAGGGGGGAGGACTGATCCAGGTGGATATTGGTGGCCACCCACCTATTCCAACTGGCTCCTCTTGAAAGTTTTTAGTTCAACACGTTCTTCTGTACTTATTTATAATTGTGGGTTCTACACTTCCTGGGATGTTTGAATCCCTACACATATTCTAGGTGGATACTGGTGGCCACCCACCTAATCCAACTAGATTATTTTGGAAGTTTTCATGTCAACACATCTTTCTGTACTTCCAGGGTTGTTTTGGGGCCCTAAATAGTGTTTTTTTGGCTTGCCATAGTCAAAATGTACATAGATTCAAAGTTTTATGAAAAAATGTGTAGTTCTTGAGAAGACCTTTCCAACAGGCTATCACATGCCTAAAATGGAGGTCGTATGCAAAAGTTACGACCCCGAGAAGTTGAGGTACCAACTTACCCATCAAGGCCCACATAAATTTTGGCGTTTCATCTCCTAGGGTTAGGTTTTTTGATGTCTAGGGTTTTGGCATTCATAAGTAATGTTAAAAAGGCCTCTGGAGCCTGATTGTAATCATTTTTCTCAGATGAATGTGTGTAGTAGCCACATCTCTTCTCAGAGATAGCTACCACCATTCGAGCAAGTTGTTTTCAATTCTGCAGTTTTACAGTTTCAACCTATTTCATGTGTTCAATAGAAGTTATTGTTCACTGGATATCTATTGTTGTTCTCCATATCTTTGTGTTATTGTATTCAATCTGTTATTCATTTCGTTTCACTCATAAATCCAGATCAATTTGGTTAAAGGATATGTACGAGGATGTATGCATAGGGCACAACTATAGGTTGGACATAATGACAGGTTGCAGGTTGATGTGGTAGGGGAAACAAATGGTCTGAGTTCCAGAAAGGTGAAAAACCTAGCTCTCAGAAGGTGTACATAGGCTGCAGTATATAAAGGCTGCATACATACATTGGCTATAGTATAGAAAGGGTGCGTACATACATGAGTTGTAGCGCAGACAGGTCGTGTACCTATTGGTTTTTGTTGGTACAAGATGAGTACAGTCACATGTTGGTCACATGTTATTGGTACATGTTGGTTACATGTTGTTGGCACAGATTGGTACAAGTTTACAATGGTATATCTCACAGTGACAGTGTGGAAATGGTTTCATTATCTATTTGAGACTTATATTTCAAGGCGGTAGGATGGGGAAAGGATAGGTGGTTGTAGCCAAAGACCATAGGAGGTTGTAGCCTCCTTCCAGTTGCAGCTTCCCTCAGGTTGTACCCTGGAAATATAGGGGGTTGGAGCCTCCTTCCAGTTGCAGCTAGAAAACAAAGGAAGTTGGTGCTTCCAATGAATGTAATTCTTAAATACATATAAGAAAAATCATTATGTGGTTTTCTCTTGCATTGGGTTTCCACGTAAAAATATTGGTGTACTGTGTATGTGTGTGATTTCTCATTGTTCATGGTTTATTTATTCTACACTTGTTGAATGATATTGGTAAACTGATCATAAATATTAACAACACTCATATACTGTGGTTAAAAAGAAATAAATTGATCTATTACTGATTCACTCCACCTCTCAATAATCCAACAATCACATTGTAAAACAACCACATATATTAGAGAATTTAGAATTCTTAAATATTACAAGACAATTGAACGAAGAATAAGCTATAATTGTGAAGGACATATTGACAAAGAAAAAGAGTGAACCAAACAAACCATTCCACTTGTTTCTAACATGTGGCATAGGAACAAAACAATCACCACCAAAGCACTATTCCAATCACTGCTTCATTTCTACAATGAATAAATTGACTATTATCCATTATAATTGAAAGGAATCATAACATTAAATTGTCAACCTATATTGGTAATATTGTGAGGTGCTTGGAAAAGTATATGCAGAACTATCTCACTAATGCTTGCAATCAATCATCACATGACTGGAAATTAAAGGCTAACATATGTAATCTAGCATTTCTTGGTCATGAGCAATCAATCTATAATTGCATAATGGTTGTAAAACACATTAATGCTAAATGCAACTATGGAAACCAGAGAACCACCCAGAATTATGAATGTTAAAGCATGACCTCGCTGGCATATATCAACATAAACAGCACATACTTAGGAAATGGGCATTACTTACATAAAATAATTCTTAACACACAGACTACTGAAACAACTGCATAATGTAATCCTGTAATGAATTCACACCATACTATTATATAAATTTAAATAACAAGGGCACTACTTTTGAGATGAAGGGGGTCCAGCCTTCACTCAGAAGTATGTCCGATTTAACCACTCGCAAACTTAGAATAAAAGACGATATATACTCATAATTGTATTACTTTGTATTAACTGTAGAACTATAATTGTAGGTTACAACGTTACAAAAAATCGATCCCCTCTCCTTACATTGATACATAAAGATTAAATTTCAAAGAGGAAAATGGTTACAACCAAATAGGACCAGATCCAAAGTTCATGGATCTACAACCAACATGGCACAGCAACCTGATAAAATAATTCCAAACTTATCCAGAAGAGGTGCAACTACAGAATTCGGGCGTTTACAAAATTTCTTGGAAATTCTATCTCCAAGATCTGCCCATATCTCTCAAAATGTTTCTTATTTTGAAAAACTTTCCAAGTATCACCCACTTTGTGGGATTTTTCACAAAACCCATGTCTTCGTTTTTCCAAATTCATCTTCATTCATCAAGAAATGATGTGGAAAAATCGCTTCTAAAAATAGATTGCTACATGTGGTTTTGTAGTACTACAGAAACATAAAGATACATGTATACTACATAATCCGAAAGATGTCTACTATAGAATCTAGATTCATAAGAATTAGTCTCACATAACCATCATTAGCAAAACTAAGAATAATCATAATTAATTCATCAAAAGCAAGGAAAATATATAACAATTAACTACTTAATGCTTAATAAGCTTGCCATGGTTAATTCATGGAGGATTATGATGAAAATGGTGGTAAATGGGTGAAAGGATAATATCAAATGATCGTAAAGGAATAATACTAGTGATGCAAATGATGTCAATTCAACCACCCAACAACAATGTTTAATGTAGTGGGTGTCACATTGGACTTTGCATTGTATATGCCTGTTAACAAATTAGAGTATGTTCCATTGAATAGTGAAAAATTGGATACAGTAAGAAAACACTTTGAACAAATTCCTGTATTACTGATTGACGAAGCATCCTTAATAGGAGAAACATTCTTATATGAAGTTGACAAATTTCTACGAAAAATAAAGCACACACCATAATCCTACTTTGGTAACATCGACTTCATATTTTCTAGAGACAAATAAAGCACAACCCATAAGGGATTCAATGATCTTTGAAGAACCAATAATCAATAAGAAAACATTTCCATACACATTTTGGCGAGATGAGGTCAAATGCTATCAATTGCAAAGCAAAATGCGTAAAAAAGACATAGATTTCATTAGAATCTTGAACAAAATGAGACTCAATGAACAATCAGACTAGGACATTGAATACATTAATGATCATTGCCATAGAACGCGACCCTTGGATCCATTGTTTCCATATAATTTTTTTAGGAACAAATATGGGAAGAAATATAACGACCAAATGCTCTCAATAGTCAAGGAAGAATTGGTAATCCTTGATGCTATTGATGAACATGAAATCTAGCGAGACACAATGGTAACTTATGATCAAGAAATATCATTACCAAGAAGAATGCTACTAAAAAAAAATATGTTGGTTGAACTATATGTAGGGAATTACAACATAGAATATGGATTGGTTAATGGTGTTGATGGAATATTCAAAGAATACACAAAACAAGATAAAGATGTTGATGTTGTATGAATATAATTTGCAGATATAGTAATTGGAAAATACCATAAAAAAGAAACATTTTGAACTATATCAGCAAGGCATTCAAGCAACATGAACACCAATACTAAGTGTTGATAAACCAAATGCATCTCTTAAAAATAGATCGCATGTAACTATTCAAAAGCAATATCCAATACAATTAGCATGTGATAGAACAATACATAAAACCAAAGGGCTTACTCTAAATGAAATTGCATTTGATCCAAATAGAGTGACAAGGGATGGACTTGTGTATACAACATTTAAAAGAGTAAAAACAATGGATTCATTGTACCTACTGAAGTCATTATCTCAAAATAACTTTCATGTGGCAAAAAAGTGCTAGATGAAATGAATTGTCTAATAACAAATGCATCATGGATAGTAAAAGAGATTGAAAGACCAAAGTTCTCTACAAACAACTTTTCAATCTCTACATTAAACACACATAGCCTACTAAATCATCTTGCATATGTAGTACAAGATACATATTTGATAGAAAATATGGTCGTTTTCTTTCAAGAAACCCATTTAGACTATGTACCGATTGTTAAGGAATTAAGCAAATTCAATATCAATATAGCAAATTTTGTGCATGGAGTCCTCACTTGCATATAAAAGAATATAGAAATAAAAACAACAAAAAGCTATTCCAACAATAAATTTGAATTGATCACAACGAATATACATGCTCAAAAATCAATTTTCATATTTAATATCTATGTTGCACCTTTTGCATCTATCTCAGCAATAGTTGATACAATTTCAATAGAAAAAAATGAAATGGTGCAAAGTGATTATGTCTTTGTAGTGATTGGATATTTCAATATTGACATTTGTGCAAGCAATTGAAGGAGCAAATTGTTTCAACAATATATGCAATCACTAGAAATGCAAGAAGTAACACATAGGTTTTCACAGAAGGGAAAGCCTGTTATTGATCACATTTGGACAAACTTATGAATTGAACAATGTCATGCTTATGTTTCAAAAGCATATTTGACTGGCCATGACATAGTATGTTCTTTACTACAATTTGAGTGAGATTCAAATCATAATCGCTCCCTCTTTGAAAGTTACAATAAAACAATATAACTCTATCTATATCATATTCTCATTCAACAACAAAAAAAAAAAATTAAATTGTGTTCACTGTAAAGATAATAAGGTTCTTGGAGTCACAAGTCACATTATAGTGTCAAGTGTGTGTTCTTTGATACAAAAGAAATGCAAAGATCCTTATTGCATTCTTCTATATTGTCATATACACATTTATATCAATAACAAAGTTCCAGAACACCATTACAAGGATAATTAAAATTGTTTTTTAAACGTAAAGCTTTATTTTTATTTTTTTTTGGTAAATTAAAGTTATATCTCTTTTATTCTTTCTTTTATAAATAGTAGATTCAACATTTTTACCATAAAATGTAAATGAAAGATATCGAGTTTCCATTGTAGGCTTGGTTAAGCTATGAACAATCCTGCAAGCGAAATTGGCCATTTAATAAAAGAATGGTAGAAATGCACACCTATAGGTACGCACACTTGGACCTATATTGGATGATATTGTAGATTCCTTTGGTAGAATAGCTAAAGCTACGCACTTTTTTCATTGGCACTTTATTACTATATAGATTTATAGACTATTTGTTATGAAATATCTAATGAACTGGAGTTCCAAATTTTCTCCTTATACACATCGGTATTCTAATATTCATGAAAACCTCATAGACAAAACAATCAGGATACAAACTCATACAAAACATTTCCATTTTGTCACTAGCTAGTTCCCCATCTCTTAATAATTTCTCTTAGAAACTTCTTGCTTGTTTTCTTATGAAAAAGTAGAAATGGGTCTCCAAAACAGATCAATTTGCTTGACCATGCATTGGTACATTGATTATTTAGGTAACCTAGTGTGTCAAGGAGCTTGGTACACTAAGTTATGTAAAATACTAAAATCGTAGTTTTGTATTTTGTTTCCTAAGACCAAATAATCAAATTCAATAATGGACCATGTTGATCACCTTGACAAGAGATCAGTACCCTTACATGTATGAACACATCCTAAAAAAAATAATTAGGATACAAATCCATGACGAAAATTCCCACTATGTTTCTAGTGATTTCCTTACCTGCTCACAACTTTATATTTTGTTTCCTAGTTTTCAACAATTTCACTCTGTAAGATTTCTAAATTGCTCAACATGCTTGATCAATTAATTTTTTTCTCCTTGAAGGCGCTAAACTTTATTTTTTCTTTGATTCTCTTCTTCAAATAAACAATAGGATAAATCTCTTATGTTAGTACAATCTCCAGTAACTTGGCAAGAGCAAACAATCAAATTTAATATCAAATTGTGTCGATGTGCTCGAGAAGACACTCTACAACACCAATCTGGTTTCACAACAAAATTCTTGCATGCTAGCATGCTAATGACTTGTTGTCCATCTATCATCGTGAAAGTTTACTGATGCACTATAGTTTTAAACAACCCCCTCAAAACCACTGGAATTCATTTTCTTACAGGCTTGTCCTAAAATCTAATAAAATATAGTTTTGATTTTAATGTAATAATTGGGAACTTACTAAGACCAAATAATCAAATTCAATAATGGTCCAAGTTTATCTCCTTGACAAGAGATCAATACTCTTATATTGATGAACAAAAGATAAACATAATATTTAGGATACAAATCCATGAGGAAAATTCCCAATATGTTTCTAGTGATTTTTTCCCTGCTCATAGTTTCATTCAAAAAACATTGACTGCTAGCATATCTAGGTGTAGACATAACTCTATGGAATTATTGAATGTTCTTTTCCTAACAGTATCACTCAAGAAGTTTTAATTTATAACATAACCAAATGGAGACATAAGCCCCATAAATATTACAATATGCTTAATGATACATTGGTAATCTAATGCCTCAAGTAACATCCTACACTAAGTTGTTTATAGAACTGGAAGTGTGATTCCATATATTTTTTTAATGACTTATTTTAACTTTATGTATTGCATTTATGCTTTTTACTAGTTTACATTCATAGCCAAAGTTTACAGTGCTACCATGCTAATGATTTCTTGCAAATATATCATTGTTACAAAATATCTATAAACCATAGTTTTAAATTACCTTCTTCGAAAGCCTAAAACATCGTTGACTTATTTTTAAACAAAATAAAATAGAGCACTCAAGTTAGCCCATCGTCTGAGAACTTAGTAAAACCAAACAATCAATTTAGTATCAAATGAACTTGATTATCTCCCCCCTCCCCCCC
>JASDQU010013909.1:69002-87858 GCA_032191745.1 Picea mariana | reverse complement strand
CATCGGTCTACATCAATAACATTTATTGTCAAAGATTTTATTAAACGATAAAGTTGAGGGAATAGTTTAATATTTTAGTTCCACCACTTCGTTTCACTCTATGCACTTGATTTACAATTTGCAACATTGTTTTTGCAAAGAAATCCTTCCATGCAAACTTAGTAAGACCAAACAATAAAATTTACTATTAGAGCAAGTTGATGGCCTTCATGAGACATTAGTACTATTGTATCAATAAAATAAAATTATAGACAAAACAATTAGAATACAAATGCATAATAAATATTTCCACTATGCCTCTAACAAGTTTTCTATTTTTAAACAATTTCACTTGGTAGCTTCTTTATTGCTAGCCTATCACGCGTCTCCCAGATTGATCAATTTTATTGATGATAGATTGGTGCTTTGATTGTTTAGGTAACCTAGTATATCAAGTGGCTTGGTGCACTAAGTTCAGTATAAAGGTAAAAACATGAAATTGCATATTTTACTTTAACCACTGCATTCCATTGTATATGCTCCATTTGTTCTTCACAACACTAATATGATTTTATGATGAAACTCATCGATACTATTGTTCTAGTGATTTGTTGGCCATCTATCATTGTTATGAATTATAAAGTGCAGTAGAGTTTTAAATTCCCCCCTCAAAAGCCTTAAAGTACATTTTCTCTCACTATTTTCTTCTAAAACAAAGCAACATAGAGTTCTTATGTTAGGATAATCTCTGGGAACTTAGTAAAACCAAGGAATCAAATTTAATCTTAGATGAACTTGATGAACCTCGAAATATCCTCTACATCATCAATTTTCTTTCACATCCAAGGTCTATTGTTCTACTATCCTAGTTATTCATTGTGCCTGTAGAATCCTTATGAAATATGTAGTCGAATTTAGTTCTAACTTGTCCCATCAAAAGTTGTAAGATTCACTTTATTATTGGCTTCTTATAAAACATAGCAAAAATACTTACTTTCTCAGGCCTAGCAAGAAAAACATAGTTCTTACATAAGCCCAACATTTGGAAACTTGCTAACACAAAACAATAGTATTTCTGTGACATATACAATTCAAGGACCTATCTTTTAAATTTCACTCAAAATATAGTCTGTAGCATTCATGTTATCAATATTGTAAATATACTTTTACTATTTTGAGCTTTCCATATTTCATAGAAGAGGTTTCAACTATTCACTACATATTTCATATATTCATTGACTATCACTTGTTTTATTTGATGCCTGGCGCTACCAATAAACATTTGTTGAAAACAACTTCTTTTGTTAAAACTACAATCCTGAAGATTCATCTTATCACTAAACATTTGATAGCAATACAATAAGTTATAGATCCTGGATGGTTGATATTATTAGTGTGTCTTCTACAAATTTATACTTTACACTCTTCCCACAACAACTTGAAATTAGTTCCTTTATTAGAAATTCAAGTTTTCCAATTGGTATGTGCATTTGAAATTTTTTGCTTTGACTATTGTCAAAAATATGTTTTTGTTAGGATATTTAGCCACTTAGGAGTTAGTTAAGAACTACTTGGTCTAATGTGTCATTAGGTAAAAGTGTGTTTCTTAGTGTGTTTCTTTAGTATGCATTAGTATGCATTTTTAGTTAGGACATCTGACTATCACAATATGTTCCTAATATAGTGTGATCCAACAGTTCATACTTTCCTTGATGTTAATGACCATTGATCTGTGGCTTAACACCCGATTGGTCCATAATATCTATTTAAAGAGCATGGAGGGTCATTAGATGATGATCGATTGTGAGAAACTCTCTTGTAAAATCTATCTGTAGTATTTTTCTTTTGCATTAATAAACTGCTCCAAGTGGCTACGTTGGTTGGGGTTGTGGATGTTTTCTCGTAGGGGTTTTACCACATGAAAAAATTGGTTTGTTGATCTTTGATTTGGTTATGTGAGTGTTTACTGAAGGTGTTCATCCTTTGTTGGAATACCTCTGTTGTCAAACATGGATTCAGAGCCTGTTTGAAGACCCACTCATGTTGTAGATCGAGATCGTGAAGCCAAGTTGCCTCATCTCCATGTTCTGTCATTTTCGTAAATTTATGGGCTGAGAGGACTGTTCCATTCCATCCAGAGCACCTGTTTCATTTAGGAACACTTTTGTTTTCACTCGAAAAGGTTTCCATTTTCCCAAGATACGACCATTACAGTCAGATCCGAAGGTATAAAGCTTGAATACGCATTTTTTAAATTTTTGCAGAGTAGTATTTTGGTTTTATTTCGGTTTTGTATTATTTATTTCCGGGTTGCTACTCTTTTTGATCTGTGTATGCTCTTTTCCCCACGCCCTGTGCGATCTCAAAAAATCATAAATAGATAGGAAAATGTGCATCTTCTAGGTAAGCTAACCGATATCTAACCCTTGTTGTCATCGAGAAACGAAATTTTTTTCTTGTGTGAAAAAAGATTTTTTTTAGCACGCTCTCCAACAACAACAACAATCCTCCTTTTGAACATTACAATGTTTTTTTCTAGACCATTTGGTTGAAAGTTGCCTTATTAAGTAAGAGGTCTTGAGTTCAAGTCTCTCTTTTGTTACTTTTTTTTGAAAAAGTTCATGCTAAAATTGTAAAGTGTATTTCACTTAAAGTATAAAAGTGAATCACTATAAGTAGCTTTAATATTTTATTTTAGAGTTATTTATTTTGCATGCAATTTTTCTATTATAAAGTAACCTCATTGTAAAATTGATCCCCACTTATCTTTATAAAAGTGGGTCACTTCATAAAGCAATTTACACTATCACGTGGTCATTTGGTTACTGTTTATGCCTTTTTTTAAAAGGGCATAACTCTCACATCCGAAATCCATTTTCAGTGCCGTTTTTTTTTAAAACTGCATAAATTTTTGAGATCTTTCCATCCAAATCATCAGTTTCAAATTTTAAATCAATATTATCTGCATATTTAATATGGATTCTACAAGTAATGTCTTGCTTACCAGCACCAACTGCTTCCAATGGAAATCTCATATGGAAGATTTATTAAGAAGTAAAGGCTTGTACTAGATTACCTTGGGAAAGGAAAAAGAACCCACTGATGATGATAAGAAATCCAAATGGGATAATAGGAATGACGAATCACATGGACTAATCAGAATGTCCATCTCTCCTAATTTAAGGTTCCACCTTAAAGAAATTGATGACCTCGAAGAAGCTTGGGAAAAGATTGAATCTGTGTTTGGTAAACTCAATATTATTCGAGCACAACAGTTAGAAAATCAAGTACTGACCTTGATTCCAAGTGATTTTTCTTGCCTTGGAGACTATCTATCTAAGTTTAAAACACTCAGAATTTTATGTGAAGAATGTGAGATAAAAATGGAGGAAGAGTGTTGCATCTATCTTATTATTTCTAAGTTAGGTAGTGCATATTCTATGTTTGTGTCTACCTTTTATGCCATGAGAGAGGCTCTAGGGAAATTTTATCAAAAACCCACTCTTGATTCCTTTTGTGCTACTTTGATTAGAGAGGAAGATTAGCTTGTACAACTTGGAGTGATCAACACTACAGGTACCTCCAACAAAGCCTTAGTTTCCCAGCAGAAAGATAAAGAAGCAACATCCTCGCTACAACAAAAAGAAACATAAGGGTCCCAAACCCTCTCAGACAGCTTCATCTCCTAATGGTGACAAAGGAGCAAAATATAAAAATAAGAAGACTAACAGACATTGCAACTTTTGTGATAAAGATGGTCATTATGAGTCCAAATGTTTCAAGAAGATGGAAGCTTTAGAAGCAACAATGAAGAATCAAGACATCGGTATTGATTCTACTTCTTCTTCTTATTCTCATGGACATGCACTTTCCACTTATGGTTTCTCCTTCAATACAGCTTCTACTTCTTCTTCTGATGAGTGGCTTATTGATTTTGGAACATCTTATCATATGGCTAATGATAAAGACATATTTTCTACTCTAAATGAATGTAACACCAAGAAAATATGTGTTGGTGATGATAGATCTCTTAGTGTTGTAGGATCTGGAACAATTCAAGTAGATAATGGTCATTTCAATATGTATTATGTGTTCCAAGTCTTTCTTGTAACCTTCGATCAGTCTATTAAATGACTCATTCAGGTGAAGGTAAAACTATAGAGTTTTCACCTCACCAAGTTGTAATCAAGGATCTAAGAGATCCTAAGCATGTTCTTGCAACTGGAATTGCTGATGATATTACCAGGTTGTACAAGTTTGAAAACTTTGGGTCGTCATCTTTTTCATCGGTTTTTGTTGCTCATAGCGATGACTTGAGCAAACTTTGGCATGAGTGGTTTGGTCATCTAAACTATCGCTCATTGCAGAAACTATGTAATCAACAGATGGTGACTGGTCTTCCTCTTATTTCATGCAAAGATGGTGTTTGATTCGGTTGTGTTCTCGACAAACATCATCGGGACAATTTTGACAAATGTGCCTCTTAGCATGCCTCGGGCCCTTTGCAGCCTTTTCACAGTGATTTGTGTGGTCCACTTTCTTCTCCTTCCTTTTCTGGGTGCAAGTATTTCTTAAATTTCATTGATGGTTTTTCCAGATGTACTTGGGTTTACTTCTTAAAACTTAAGAGAAAAGTTTTTGACAAGTTTTTGGCCTACAAGGCCCTTGTAGAAAAACAATCTAGACATCAAATTCAAAAGTTAATAACAAATAATGGAGGCAAATATGTGAACAATAATTTTACAAGGTACTGCACTACACAAGGCATCCAAATGCAACACATTGTTCCATATACACCACAAAAAAATGGTGTTAGTGAGAGAAAGAACCACACATTAAAAGAAATCGCTAATTGTATGATCCAATCTAAGGGATTAAGTCTAAAGTATTTGGAGGAAGCAATATGCTGTGAAAATTACATAGTCAATCACACTCCTACAAAGGCTCTTAAAAATATAACACTGGAAGAAGCTTGGAATAAAATTAAACCAGATGTAAGTTACTTCCATGTATTTGGCAGTATAGCATGGGCTCACATTCCTGATGAGAAAAGGAAAACATTGCAACCTAAAAGTGAGAAGTTTATATTTGTTGGTTATTCTGAAGATGTCAAAGGTTATAGACTTCTTTCAACCACATTGTAATGAAATTATTCTTAGAAGCAATGTTAAATTTGATGAAAATCTCTTGGCCTGCGAGCCTAATTCGATGGTTGTGCCTTCTTCATTCTGTGATCCATCTTCGATGTTTGTGCCTTCTTCTGTTCCTATTCTGGTTTCTTCTTCAGATGATGATAGTGAGGATGAAAATCCACCTCCACCTTCTCACCTCCCTCCAGATGAGTCCTTTGAACCTGAACTCACACCAGTTCCACTGCTTCCTAGATGGGTTCATTCAACACAAGAAGTAGTTGGTGGTCTTGTTGGTGATCCTTCAGATCAGCATCAAACCCATTCACAGTTCCAGCGAGCCTCTTCTCTTTTGGCTCAAGTTTCAGAGACTCGTGATCTAGAGACATTTGCAAAAGCTTTGGGTCATCCAGATTGGGATACAACAATGAATGAAGAGTATTGTTCTTTAATGGAAAATGATACTTGGGATCTTGTACCTCTTCCAAAAGGAAGAAAACCTATCAGATGTAAATGGGTCTACAGAACTAAGTATGCATCAGATGGAAGTGTTTAAAGACACAAGGCTTAGTTAGTTGCCATAGGATTTTCCCAAGTTGAAGGAATTGACTATAATGAAAACTTTGCACCTGTAGCCAAAATGAATTCCATCTTCCTTGTTCTTGCCCTTGCTGCCTCACATAAATGGGAGGTCCATTAGATGGATGTTAAATCCACCTTCTTGCATGGAGATTTGCAAGAATAAATATGCATGGAACAACATTCTGGCTATGTCCAGAATGACTCTATCCTTGTATGTCACCTTAAGAAATCTATTTATGGTCTTAAGCAAGCTCCCTGAGCTTGGTATGCCAAAATGGACAGCTTTCTTATTGACACAGGATTCTCTAGATTCCATTCTGATCCTAATGTCTATACCAAGAAAGTAGGAATCCATCTCATAATCCTTGTCCTTTATGTTGATGACCTTATCCTTACTAGTTGTGACTCAAAACTTTTAAACCATGTGAAAACCATCCTTAAGAATAAATTTGAAATGACAGACTTAGGATTTTTGCATTATTTCCTTGGTCTCCAAGTTTTGCAAACCAATGAAGGAATTTTTCTTTCCCAGTCTAAGTATGCTTGTGACCTTCTTAGTCTCTTTCACATGGATGATTGTAAACCATCCCCTTCTCCCTTCTAGTCTGGAGTTAAGCTTACTGCCACCTGTACTTCTCCTGAATTTGATGCCACCCTATACTGTTAGTTAGTTGGTAGCCTCTTATACTTGACTCATACTCATCCTGATCTTTCATTTGGTGTTGATCTTGTTGCCCGGTATATGAAAACACACCATGAAATACATTGGAAAACAGCTAAAAGGATACTTTGCTATGTTTGTGGTATAGTTCACTTTGGGATACATTACAGTTCAAGGGGGACTCCTTTATTGGTTGGTTTCACTGATTCAGATTGGGCCAGTGACCCTGATGATCGGAATTCTACTGCAGGTTATGTTTTCAACCTTGGTTTAGGACCTATCACTTGGGCCTGTAAGAAACAACATGCTATTTCACTTTCTTCAGTAGAAGCAGAGTACCAAGAAGTGGTAAATGCAAGTCAGGAAGCCTTGTGGCTTCGACGGATCCTTTCATAGTTTGGATTCGAGCAGCAACATCCGACCAGCCTTTGGTGTGACAATCAAAGTGCCATCAATCTCGCCAAATACCTAGTTCAACATCAGTGCAACAAGCACATCGAGCTATACATGCACTTCATCAGAAAGCATATTCATGGTCAAGTTATTGAAGTGATATTTTTCCCTACAGAAGATCGAGTTGTAGACATTTTCACAAAGTCTCTTACAGAAGCAAAGTTTTCCAAACTCCAATCTATGTTAGGAGTTCATGAAGTTGTCATTAAGGGGGGATAGGCTCTAATGCCTCCTTCCTTCTCCTATTGTGTCAACATTGTAAATCCTTCAATCTTATCCCAATTTGTTCTTAAGGGGGGATGTTAGAATATTTAGACACTTAGGAGTTAGTTAAGAACTATTTGGTCTAATGTGTCATTAGGTAAAAGTGTGTTTGTTAGTGTGTTTCTTTAGTATGCGTTAGTATGCATTTGTAGTTAGGACATCCAACGGTCACGATATGTTCCCGACATAGAGTGATCCGACGATTCATACTCTCCTCGATCTTAACAGCCATTGATTCGTGGCTTAACACCCGATTGGTCCATGATCTCTATTTAAAGAGCATGGAGGGTCATTTGCCAATGATCGATTGTGAGAAACTCTCTGGTAAAATCTCTCTGTAATCTTTTTCTTTTGCATTAATAAACTACTCCAAGTGGTCATGTTGGCTGAGGCCGTGGATGTTTCCCCATAGGGGTTTTACCATGTGAAAACATCAGTGTGTTGATCTTTGATCTAGTTATGTGAGTGGTTATTGAAGGTGTTCATCCTCTATTGGAATACCTGTGTTTTCGAACAGTTTCCAAATACAATTGCATTGTTTCTCTTACACTTTCTCTTTTTGTAAAATCTAGTTTATGCTATATGTTCAAATTCCCTAGATCTTCATCTAACAAAACAAATATTGTTTGGCCCACAACAACATGAGAAAAGGCAGTGAGGACAAATAAAACAAAACAATAACATTCAAAATAGAAAACAAAAGTTGGACATTGCAAAATATGGATTCAAATGTCTCCCTCCAACATATATTTGCTAACTTGTATTTTCTTACAATGTATAGGATCAAACAAATAGCTTTTGTCCCAATCAGCATTGAAGAATTGATTAGTTGCAAAGTTGGGCAAGTTTTCAATGGCAATGTCGTTGTCACGTAGAAAGAAATACTTGAAAAATCAGAAAATTCAACTAAGCTTTTGCATGTATATTCCAAAAGGTGAGATGGTCGTAACCTTGAATGTCTGCACTAGTTTCATCGAACGACATCAAACAAAACTCCTGCTAGGGAAATCCATTTTTATTACAAATTTCAAAGTTGCACATAAAACCAATTATGATCATGGCGAATTTGAATGTATTTTGCTAGTTTTACAAGATAATAGCATAGAAAACATGACACTTATTTGTCAGGAACACAAATTCATACTGGACACATCAATTAGAAGACTTTTAGCGACAACAAAACACTATGTCATTGGAACAATAGGTGCAATTGTGACTAGTGCAAAGAAATTAGACACACAATATACATTGGATATCAAATAAGGCAATTCAGAAAATGATGAGGCAATAGTAAGTCTATTTCAATTTAAACGTTTAGATTACAATAGATTTATTTCCTTCTTATGTACTTTCTAAGTAAAAAATGGAAACTAATGTATGTCTTTGTCAAAATGTAGCTATCGTTATTTCCAACATTCACAGTGGAGTCTTCCTTCATTGAGGAGCAACTTTCAATGAAAGAATTCCCTATGTTGTTATTCAAAAACATTGTGAAATGAAAAGAAACAACTTCAAATATAGTGTGCATAGGGAAATCAACATTCATTACTAGAATTTAGTAAGCATCTATAGATATGTTATATTATACATATTGTTCATTAAAAAAATATTGACTCATAGTTACATTGACTCGTCAAATAGGTTCAAGGCACATTGACAGTAGAAAACATATATTCGAATCCTTTTCAACCTATATGCTCAAAGTACAATTTAGCAATAGAATCTTTTGGATAAATACAAGGAACAATGCTAAATTATGCTAAATTTCAGGTTGAAACACCCTTCAACTATTTACATAGGTTAAAGTGCAGCATAGTTAACACAAGAAATACAAAAGTGTCATGTTGTCCTAAAGATGACATCTTAAGAAACCTTTTTCCAAATTTAACAACGTTGTCATACGAAGATTATCTGAAAAGAAAATTTGATGTTATCTACATGCTTCGTGACTTTATTGTCCATGGAAAGTTTATGATCAATCAAGACAATACAATAGTTGAAGTAGAGAAAACTACAGGAGAATATTTCCTTTGTCTAATTTTCGCAAAAAAAAAAAAACTGCAAACAAAAAAGTTATGTTTCAAAGGATTGTTTTAGTAAGATCCTTCTAAGCTCAATCTTGCAATTTTTCTCCATCTGTTCTAACATTCAATTTCATTGTGAATTGTAGGGATGTCAAATTTGTCAAATAGAAGCTGAATCACTAAGTATTTATAAGGAGACTAAAAAACTTCTATTTTTTGGAACACAATTGTCTAGTCTAATTTCCTCCAGGATTGTGTTTTACAGTTAAACTTTAAGAACTAGTAGAATTCAACTTTCATCTGAAAGTAACATTTTCTTGCATAGTTAGCTCCAAGAATTTGGATTGGTTAAAAACATTTGTTTTAATATCTCTATGTCCTTTCAAAATTATCTCTATGGATATGAATGTCTTTATAACATATGTGTTGTATATTAAAGAACAATGATCTAGTAAATACTTCAATTTCTAAGTATTTTTTTGAAATTTTGAAAATTAGAAATAATCTTCATCTTTTCTACATTAGTAGTTTTGATGAGTAATGGAAAAATGTGATTAATATTAGAGTGTTACATGTATCAGTTCCTCCATATTTGATTTCTTGTGCATAACAACTCTGCATTTTCATGATCAACTTTCTTGTGCATAACAACTTTCCATTTTCATGATCAACTTTTCTGTAACTTTTTTGTTTACATATGAGAAGTTGCATTTTCCTTTAAGCTATCTTGCATCAAAAAAATCATACTATGTGTAGAGCTATTGTCTTCAGACATTCTCAATAGGAAATAACTATTCTCTTGATCTTTTCAATCAATTATAACATTTTAATGACATTTTTTTGTCTTTTCTAATTATAACATGGTCAATAGTAATTTGTTATATATTTTTGGATAGTGCATCTATTGTATTCAAAAGTTCTAACCAGATCAAAAGTGTAAGGAGATATATTTATAGAAAAACTCCAATATCATAAATTTTCCATAATTCTTTGTTCCTATCGTTAATCTTATCTTCATATATATATTTCATAGTAATTTAAAAGTTCAAATATTCCAAACATTACTAAATTATCATACATTTTTTATATTGTCACCTTCAACATTACTAAACATATGTCTACATATAATATAATAAAAAGAAATATTTTAATTTGTATTATTTCCAACCTATTACAAAGAATCTTTCACTTTTATTTTTTAAATATTAATATAGGAATAATCAACTTAATGTTCACCAAACATGTACATTGGTATGAATTGGATGGTCCACTACTATCACTCACCACAATTTTTTTTAATCATAACCTGCAATTATTAGGTTGGGTATTCTTATTCTATTTTTTTCTATTTTATAATGGTTTCAACGAAATCAGACATCATTTTGATGTTGACTTGATTATTAATTTAAAATTGAATTATTACATATTTTTATTTATAATTAGATAATTTTTTATAAATAAGTATTTTTTAATTTTTTCCCAAATAAAACAAGAAATTAATTTAATATTTAATTTTAATATAAGTTTAAAACTAATTTATTATAATTATTAAAATCAATAGTTAAATTTTATTGTAAATGAATGACTCCTATATAATATAAGTGATCTTAATGCATCATGAAGATGATAAATGTCAATGGTTGCTCTTTTTTATATATGTGTTAAAGTCAAAATTTATAATACTAGACTTTTGATTTTGAACTATATAAAACTATTATCTAAGACATTCTCAAGGGGCAGGTATAAGCAACTTTGCTTTGCTGCTATTTCCACTTGTTTTTCAAATTGGATTCACAAATTCCATTGTTGAATCATTCAATGTTGTTCCACGCGATTCAAAAATATTTTTGGGTATTCTATAGGTTCATGCAAGATTTGTATACCTACCTCTCACATACTTTTTGCAAGGATTTTAGTTTCGGCGTTTCCCGTTAAACATTGTTGACTTAGTGTTACTTTAATTTTTTTAATAAAGTTTACATTAAAAATTTATTACTTGATCTTTTTTAAAATTTCAAAATAATTTTAATATTTTAATTTTAATTTTCAAAGTTTAATATTATAATTTTTAGAATTTAGAATTTTTGTTTTTTATTGGTTAAGTATATGGTTATGACTATTTTTCATGCTTTGGGTGGTTACTCTAAAGTAAAAAAATCAAATCAAATATAACAAATTTAAAAAATATTTGGCAATGTCATTTAATGTTCAATATTTAAAAGTGTTGTTGTAATCTAAGGGATTGCACAAAGAAGTTACTAGCAGTGCAATTACAACATGATATAAAAAAGTAGTATATAAGTAATATACAATCATGCACACATAGAAAGAGGAAGAGGAGAAAAGTAGTAGTGAAACCAACGATAGGTAGTATTTTATTATATTAGATCAAGCACCACATTGTCCTTCCTTAATGCATCATATGATCACATCTATTTATGCATTGATACAAGTGACAGATAATTACAACTTCTCCAACTACCCTATTCGACTGCCCTATCCCAATGGTCGACCAATTTGACTATTTAGTCATCTTGTTCCTATAGTTGATTGACATATTACATTGGTCTACTGACTGGCATAGTCGACTAGTAGACTAGGCCCTCCAACATATCCCCCACCCTCAAATCCTTCTTCATCCCAAAGAGGAGGGGGTTTGGAGATAGATAGAATTACAAAATTTTGAGAATGCCGAAATTTACAATAAATATGCTCAAAAGTGTTTTATTAGACCCTTCATTGGTGCCACTGGTGTTGTTGAAACTGTGTTTGTTGGCGCTTCAATCTATTTGATCGACACACTTGGTTGAAAACATGGTACTCTAGGAGTTGAAAAGGTTTCTAGTGGTCTATGCTACTCATTCAACTATGGTGTGTCTTGCAAAAAGTAAAGTTGTAGGAGATGGGTTCCTTCTCAAAGATGGGGCAAGTTCATCACTGGTAGAGTTGTAGTGTAGACCGTATATAATAGGA
Organism: Picea mariana; assembly: GCA_032191745.1. NCBI lineage: Eukaryota > Viridiplantae > Streptophyta > Pinopsida > Pinales > Pinaceae > Picea > Picea mariana. The sequence goes on along the minus strand of JASDQU010013909.1, from coordinate 75,793 downwards.
TATCCTCATGCCAATAATATGGATGAAATTATTTTTCAATGTCATTACCAAGTGGTACCCTATCCCCACTCTGGTAGCTTGTGCCTTGAAAGTTATGTGGGTTTAGACCTATCACTTTGCCCTCCGATGTATTTTACACCAAAATGTGTCGAGATAGTACAAAGTTATCTTTAGTTGAACTATGCCTTGTATTTTCCACTCGTGTGGTGATCATTTCAGTGTCACACTTCGTGTAATATTTCAATTTGTGTGGTTCAACTATGCTTCCCACACAACTGACAGACTCGTAGTTGAGTTGCTTATCTTGATTGATGGGCATTATTTATTGACTAGGATTTGTTTCCATCGATTATTTCTATGTTTGTAAAGTAAACAAATATGTGGTAGTTGGGGTTAGTTCCTTCTATATCCACTTTTATTGGGGTGAATGTAAAATGTTTAATGAAGTTTTATTTAATTTCTTTTGAAGTATATGTTCCACCCCATGAATTTTCAATATTGTACCACTTGTGGTGTAAGTTTTCCAACGTTCTTGAAAACATATGAAGCCATACTATTTCATCGGTATATCCAATTATTCTCGATTCCCTCTGACAACATTTGATACAGGTCAGAGGGTTGAGCCCCAAATTAATCTCAGGTTTATTAGCTGTGACTGACAACTTCCTTCCACTAAAGCGCTTGACAAGATATGTGGTCATCGTGGTCCAAGTGATAGTATTGGCGCATGCCATTTTGGAACAAAGTTCGAGGAAATGATGATAATGATAAGCATAAAAACAGAAGATTATGGAAAGGCATGGTAATTAATGAAGGCAGTTAGGTAATGGACCAAATAAGGAGTGCATGCCCGAAAACCAAGAAAATTTGTGCTAAGAAACCAAGAAAGTCAAATAAAGGAAGAAAGATGCAGATTAACGAGGAAAACGGTTGGATTTTGGACCAGCCGCGATCAGGGAGTTAGAAAGTGGAAAAATATAGTTCACCTAGGGTTAGTGGGTTAGAGTTTTGGTGATACAAGTGTATATCGGTGGCCACCTACCTATTCCAACTAGCACAAAACATTCTTATGGCAACTTACTATTTTTAGCAAGCATTCAGTTCCTAAAATTTCGGGGCCATTTTGAGGGCCTAAATGAATTTTTTTCGATATCAGACACCTCAAAGATAGACAAAGGCTTTAATTGAGCCTCCAAAAGGAATCTCCTCGTCGATACCTTTCCAATGAGATATCGCGCACCCCAAATGAATATCATATGCCAAACTTACGCCCCTCGGAAGTTGATACACCAAACTACCCAAAACGGGGTCCACAAAACTGTTGGATTTTCATCTTCCGGGGTTAGGGTTTTGGATTCTTTTTATGTTAAAAAGGCCTTTGGAGCCTCATTGTAATAATCATCTTCTTGTGAATGTGAGTATCCATCACATCTCCTCTTAGAGATAAGATGTGACGCAACCGCACCCTCAGGTACGCTGCTCACACATGACCTTCTTTTCCCTTGGCCCGAAGAACTAAACTGCTCTTCAATTCCTTTATCGGGACCTCTCAATACCCACAGAGTTCTCCTTATAATCTCCCTACTCTAAATTGGGAAATCGGACTTCGCAAGATTGCGAGTCCCGCAGTCGTAGGTTCGGGACTCACCAATCCCCGAAACCCGATGGTAAACCACCAACGCTTCTTCTGCTTCTATCGGGAATTTCCTCGTCAGGAAATCGGCACCTATAGTGTTGAAAATTACTCGCCACACAGATCCCCGACTCCCGATCTGCGATGGCGCCTTCCTCCACTCTTTAGCTCCTTTCGGTTAACTCCTTTCCCATGCGACCTGCTAGTCCACTAGACCACAGTCCTTTCCCCTGTCGGAGTTCGTGAGTTCATGAATCCGGATACTAAGAATTCCAGGGCTCACAAATCCCTGATGCCACCTGTCCTTTATGCTATCACCTATGGCCCACACTTCTGTCACGATCGGGAAATCGCGTATCAGGATATCATGATTCCTGTTGCACTAATTCATGGAACTCTCCAAGTCCCGAACCCCGATATGGGTAACACCTGTCCTCCACTGTAACACTATGACTGTGTGGCCGTCGCGTTTCGGAGTTTCATGACTCCTGCTGAAATGATTTTCTCATCACCAAGAATCCCGATATACCGATCCCCGATGCACGTGAGAGCTTACTCCTCCACGTCGCCACTTCCTCATCGCCCCATCGGGTATCGCGAAATCGCGATTTCTGATGCAACGATTTCTTCGCTCCCGAAATTCACGATGAGATGAACCCCAACTCCTTTGAATCCTCTGACATGTGTCCTGCCCTGAGATCAACGGCTAGGATCTCCTTCAGGTTTTCAAAACCCACAAGGTCTCGATTCTCTTGCCTATCAAAATCCTGATGGCTCCAATATCCCGATGCCTTCGCGGAACTTCTCCTCTATGCACTAGGGATTAATCCTGGCGCAACTTTTACTAGATCTGACGACTGCCGGTCTTTCGCAAATTTCTTCTACGAATCCTGACCGTCGATTTCCTTCCCTCCTGGAGGATTTCTTGGCACGAAAATCTCTTTTGCGACCTTTTAATAATCCTGAAGGCCTTTGCTCCTCCTGAGCTTTCTTTAGCTTCTCAGTATTCTTAGAAAGAAGAACCCTTTGCTCGCACTCCTTGCGGAAATCCTGTGAACGCTTCAGCTATTCGAGCTTCCTTTGACTCTGCGCATGCCTATGACAGTAGTCCTCTAAAGCTCTCTTCTTATATTCACGACTGAGACTTCCTCTTTAGCCTGCGCACTCCTTGCACAGCTTCAACAACCCACTTTCACTTCTGGGCGAATAAGAATAAGAGTTAAACTACCTGAGCCTCCATCAACACACTCCTTACAGTTGTTTTCGACTGCACTCCCTGAAGGAATCCTTGCTCAGATAGAGAAACAATTGAAAACTCATTCCATCTCCCCTTCAGACTTCAGTTTGAAACATGAAATCACATGCACAGCATCTCAAAGCAAATACATAACAGAAAACAAACATTCATGAGCATGCTAACATCAATACACAAAGAACAACACAAACCATGGACTTGAATCAAAGCTTTCTTCTATTAATTCAAATATCTGTACATTGGTGTTCTTCACACAACTCTCTACTTGCTCTTCTTCCTCAATGAATAATAATACAATGATACAATGAGGGTGTCTATATCCATTTTCCCTCCTGCTCCTAAAATTGTATAATATTGAAAATAAATTCTACCTACTTGCATTAACTAGATTAAATGCCTCCTATCTGCTAAAGACGAGAGAGTATCACTCAAAGTCCAATACAATATACAAAAGGCGCTCCTTCATAAATGCATCATTTAGACATTGGCGCATCATCTTTAATGAAAATTCAAAAAATTTTGGCTGGACTTGTCCAACTGTTCATTGTCTTCCATGATGGCTCGCTTGTCGTGGGTGATGCTCCTGCATCATACTCCCTCGCTTGAAAAATTGCATGGGCTCCTGTCCATGAGCTCTTGCACGGTCTGTACATGCTTTTGAATATCTTCTTCAGTATCCCAGCTGGCATCTTCCACTGGATGGCCCTTCCATTTGACCAGATACTCATAGTATTCCTTTCGTCTGGTCTTCTTGCTCACCTTCTTGTCGAGTATACACTCCATCTGTGGCTTCTCTCCAATCGGCATCTGCTTTTTCCACTGAACCTCTGGTTGCTCATCACTTTCAGCTCCTGCTTCCTCAGCCTTATATGGATATAAGTCTAAGACATTGAATGTTGGAGACATTCTGATCCCATCCGGCAACTCAATTTCATAAGTGTTTTCCCCTAATTTCCTCAGGACCTTACATGGCCCAATTTTCTTCATCTTTAGTTTATTGTATGTTCCCCTTGGGAACCTTTCTTTCCTCAAATGTGCTAGAACTAACTCACCAACTTCGAACTGAAGTTGTCTCTTCCACTGATCGGCTCTGCCCTTATATTCTTGATTTGATTTCATCAGTCGCTCCTTCACCTGGCCGTGAAGTTCTTTCATCGCCTCTACGAATTCTTCAGTGCTTGCGCTCTTATTCATTATCTGTTCCAAATCCCTCAGCTCCGAAACTCCTCTTGGTTGCTTGCCATATACAATCTCAAATGGACTTTTCCCTGTGCTCCTGTTCACTGAATCGTTGTATGCAAACTCTGCCTATGGAAATATACTGTCCCATTGGCTGTGGTGCTCTGTCACCAAGCTTCTCAGCAATTCTCCTAAACTTTTGTTCACCACCTCTGTTTGCCCATCTGTCTGAGGATGATAGGCAGAACTAAACATCAAGTTAGTCCCCATCTTCTTCCAGAGTGTCCTCCAGAAATGTCCAATGAACTTTGTATCCCTGTTCGAAACTATACTTCTGGGTAACCTGTGAAGTCTAACGACCTCCTTGAAAAACAGATTTGCGATATGAGTCGCATCGCTGGTCTTCTGACACGGGATAAAATGTGCCATTTTGGAAAATATGTCAACCACCACAAAGATCGAATCATGTCCTCTTTGCGTCCTAGGCAATCCCAATACGAAATCCATGCTGATTTCATCCCACGGCCTCTCGGGTATGGGTAATGGTTGATAGAATCCCGCATTCTGCTTTCTGCCCTTTGAATGCTGGAAAATTCTGCATCTGTTCACAAATCTCTTGACATCCACTCGCATTCCTGGCCAAAAGTATGCTTCTCTTAGCTTTGCAAATGTCTTGTCATGGCCAAAATGCCCTGCCAAGCCTCCGCTGTGTTTTTCCTTTATCAGATTCTCCCTCATGGAGCAAATTGGAATGCATAGTTGATTGCCTTTGAACAACAACCCATCCTGGATCACATACTCTATCCACTGACTTCGGTCTCTGAGAACTGGGTTCTCAGCTGCTCCATATGCTTCATTGAAATCCTGATCAGCTACATACATGTTCTTAAGATCATCAAAGCCTAAAGTCTTGACTTTGAACTCCTGCAACAACAAACATTTCCTGCTCAAAGCATCAGCCACTTTGTAAGCAGTACCCGATATATGCTTAACTACAAATGTAAAATTTTGCATGTATTCGACCCACTTAACATGCCTCTGGTTCAACTTCTCCTGTTGAGTTACATATTGCAATGCATGGTTATCACTATATAAAATAAATTCTCTCGGAATTAGATAATGCCTCCACTTCTTCAATGCTTGTATAATGGCATAGAATTCTTTATCATATGTGGAGTATTTCTCCCTTGCCTCATTCAACTTCTCGCTAAAATATGCAATTGGTCTATCATCTTGACTCAAGACCACTTCTATGGCAAAGCCACTCGCATCACATTTTACTTGGAACATCTTCTTAAAATCCGGCAACACCAAAACCGATTTTTCCGTGATCTTCCGTTTCAACAGATTGAAACTCTTCTCTGCCTCTTCAGTCCAATGAAAAGATTTATGTCTTTTCCTGACTATGTCCATCATCGCTGCGCTAATCCCATTGAAATTTCTGATGAACTTTCGGTAGAAACTAGCCAGTCTGTGAAAACTTCTCACCTCGAAAACATTTCTCGGTGATGGCCAATTTTTAATTACCTCCACCTTACCTGGATCCATCTTCAATTCATTTGCCGATATGACAAATCCCAAGTAAATGAGTTTTGTCTTTATAAATGAAGATTTCCTCATATTGATCAACAACTTCTCCTGTTGTAGCTTCTTCATTACCGCAGCTAAATGCTTCAGATGTTCTGCTTTTGTTTTACTAAAAATCAAAATGTCATCCAGATAAACAATGACAAACTTACCGATGAATTCCTTCAGCACTTCATTCATCAACCTCATGAAGGTACTCGACGCATTCGTCAAGCCAAACGGCATGACTAGCCATTCATACAACCCTTCATTGGTTTTGAAGGCTGTCTTCCACTCATCGCCCTCCCTCATGCAAATCTGATGGTATCCGCTTTTCAAATCAACCTTTAAAAAAAATTTGGCTCCACTTAAACAGTCCATCAAGTCGTCCATCTGTGGCAATGGAAACCTATACCTGATGGTTATCTTGTTCATGGCTCTGGAATCAGTGCACATTCTCTAGCCTCCATCTTTCTTTGGACTCAGTACCGTTGGAATGACACACAAACTCAAACTTTCCCTGACCAGCCCTTTATCTAACAGCTCCTATACTTGCTTCTTAACCTCTTCATTCTTCTGAGGCGTCAACCTGTACGTGGCTTTATTCAGCAAACTAGCTCCTGGTATGAGGTCTATATGGTGACTTATGCTCCTCGTCGGCGGCAATGAATGAGGTAATTCGTCTACCACAATGTCAGCGAACTCTTCCAGCAGTTCCTGAATATCTTCCGGCAAATCATCCACTCTTGTGCTGGTCAAAACGATTTTGGGTTTTCTAACCACAAAGAATTGTGGATCTTCCTTCTTCTTTACTTCCATAAGAAGTTCCTTCCCACTCATGAGAAGTACAATATTTCTCACTTCTGGTTTTACTTCTTTATCTTTAATTGGAAGTAACATATGTGTTTTCCCATTCTTCTCCAAAGTATACGTATTCATTTTCCCATCATGAACTACATTCCTGTCATATTGCCATGGTCTGTCCAGCAATAAATGACATACATCCATAGGGATAACATCACAGAGTATTTTATCATTATACCCTCCTATTTTAAATTCAACTAAACACTGTTTAGTGACATTTACCTGATGTCCCTTCTGTAGCCATGAAACTTTATATGGACTCGGATGATCAATCGTCTCCAGCTCCAGTTTCTC